>VZRI01002315.1:126146-137187 GCA_013397515.1 Upupa epops | reverse complement strand
TGAAAGTGTTCAAGGCCAGACTGGATGGGGCCTTGAGCAGCCTGGTCTGGTAGGGGGGTGTCCCTGCTGATGGCAGGGGGGTTGGAACTAGAAGATCTTTAAGGTCCCTTCTAACATGAACCATTCTATGAATCTATGCCTAAAGCCACCGGGGCACCTCTAGGGCTGGTGGGGATACCATGTGTCCTGCTGGGATGTAGCAGGGAAGGAGCAGTGTTTCCCAGTACTGCTGCAGAGGCCAACCTTCCACCTGCTGTTCTCTGCAGCCCCCTCTGCCAGGCCTGGAACAGCTGCTGCTTTGTCAGGGCCTTCTGCAGATCCTTCAAAAAGCACCGACAAGCTGACCTGCTGTGGGTGCTGCTCAGCTTCTGTCCTGTCCCTCTATGAGAGATCAAACTGTAGTCTGTGGGGTGTTTGCAAGTGTGAAAAATTAAGCTAAGGCTCCTTTTGCTGTCCAGTGATGTTTAAAGATGTGTTGAAGCAAGCTTGGCGATCCTTCCAGGAGCTTGCTGTGCCTCCCATTTGCTCAGTGCTGCTGGTTGTCACTCGCAGAAACCGTGTAAGCCTGACCCTGTGTCTTGACTTCCATGGAAGGTTCCCTGTGAAAGGGAGAGACAGGACGGGTGCCCTTGTTTGGAATGCCAGGCAGGGGCATCTAGCTGATTCCTGCCTGGAGGAGGGGTTGGGATTCCTGTTGGATGAGGCATTGAGGTGTGCATCCGCCAAGGAGAGATGTTGGAAGGGATGTTCCTTTGTCCAGGCTTCATCAACTCCCTGGCTACGTGTGTACCATTATAATACGTAGGTTTGGTCTGAGCATAAGCACCACCCAAGGCAGTTTTTCTGCAGTGTGATGATAATAGGACTGGCCAAAACTCGAGCTAAGTCACTCGACCCTGATGTTTTGCTGCTGTGAACCCAGAGCTGGGAATGGCCTTTGTGAAGCCATTGCACTGTGGTTCATGTTCTACGTGGAAAAGTGATGGTAAAGAGGGAAAAGGAGTGACCCTTGTGGTTTTGAAGGGGCAGAGTTCAGTGTGGCACTGAGCAGAAAGTAGGGTGGGCTTGGGTGGGCTGATATCCAGCTGCAGCCTTCCAGTCTCCAAGCCACAGTGAACCCAGCTGCACAACCTACCTGCTCAGGTCTGCAGCTCCTGTGACACCTCACTCCCTGGATTTCACAAATCCTAAACGTGGGTTTCTGGCTCTCTTTGACATTATTTGGAGGTTGGAAGCAGCCAGTTTCCAGTCCTCCGTGGCCATTAGCAATTACTTGTTCTTTGTCTCATCTTCTGCTAAACATCCTCCAAATGGATGTTTCACCAGCTGCCAGTGTGGGAAGCAGGTGGCTTTCACCCATCTTAGCACCTTTGCTAAAGTACTGCAAATGTATCGTGGTGTAGTATTGTATTGTAGGATGCTGCACCACTCCCTGACCTGTTCCTGGGTCATCTTTGCTTGTCCAGGCACTGTGTTACTAACAGGAGCAAGCTTGGGCACGAACAAGAAGGCAAAACCTGGAGGTACTGCCTGGTCATAAGAATATTGAGGTGGCCCTGCTCCTCTTCAGGATCTCCAGAGCCTTTGGACTCAGCAGCATCACCTCCTGCCGTCAACCAGCATCGAGGGGTGAGAGCTCCAGGTTTCTTTCTCACTCAGTGCTGGGCAAAGCACTGAGACCTGTTAACCAGATCTTCTCCTTCCTCTCACTGTGTGGAAATGGGCAAGGGACAATCTGCTCCCCTCCTCTCCCAGCTAGGATGGGAAGGAGAAGCTACATTTATTTTTCCACTGCCTTGGAGCTGGAAGGAAGAAGAGATAGGAGGATGTGGAAGGGGAGAAAGGAGGGGATCCCCATCGATGACCACATGAGGTGAGCAGTCTGTGGTGTGGCACCCCACTTGTGGAGAAACATTAACTCCCTGGCACAGCACCAGTACAGGGAGAACTGGGGAGGGTGAGCCAAAGAACAATCTGTCCCATCGGTGGTTGTGTCAGGAGTGCTGCAGGGTGCTATAAATAACATCTCACTATTAGTGTTTTCACTCGTTCCAGTTCTTCCCAACCTTCTCGGGTCACCTAATGCATTGCTCAGGTAAAAAAATGGCACAGGGCCAGTACCAGGAGTGACTGTGCTGGGGTGCTTTGGGGTGGTTTTCATCGCTGTGGTTGTCCTCACTGTGGTGGCTGCTGGGATTCCCTCCACACCTCACCTGAACGAGAGCTGAGGGGGTCCCTTCAAAAGACAAGGAACATGGAGGTGAGTTTGGATTGTTGCTTGACAACTGATAACACTCCCCCCTGTTTCTTGGTGAAACATCAGCAGTGGTGTGTGGCAGGGTGATGGCTGCTGGGAATGTGGGCAAGGGGAAGACTGGGCAAGGAGAACACAGCCCTGCCTGCTACTGCTGAGTGGGGTAAGAGCCTGTTAGTACAGGAAAAACAGACCTTCTATCCAGATGGTGTGGGACTGGGCACCAGATGGGGACACACTGGTCTTGAAGAAAGTCATTTGCTTTGGCAGGTGTGGAAGCAGCTTAGGGCTGTGGCTTGTCTCTGGGGTGTATGGGAACAGGCATGGGCACCGAAAGGCGCTCCGTGTGTATGAACTCGTGTGTGGCCTGAGGTTGCTGGTGTGGTGTCCCCAAGTCACTTCAAAGCTCTCCTGGAGTTGCCACTGCTGAAAGAGAATGCAGAACCAGGCATAAAATGTGAAACATGGGAAGAAATTTAAATCCCATGAGAAGAAATATAAATCCCATGGCAAGATTTCCCTACTTTTTTTTGTCCTCCCTATGCTTAACAAGGAATCTGAGGGGCATAGGGTCTTCTTCAAGCATTTACTGAGTGCTGTCAGCTCCAGATCTACTTCTTTTGAGCATAAACTTCCCATTTTGCTGTGGTCCAGACAGTTCCTCTGCTGTACTGGCAGTGTGACCCTGTTGGGAGTAGATGACTGTAGTGGCTGTCATGTAACTAATAAAATGCTGCTGTTAATACTCTTCTCTCCACTCTAATTCTTTTAATTAGGTCAGATAGAGCAGCTACTGCCTTGAAAAGTTTCGTTGGCTCCCTTCAGCCAGCACCTGCAGCAGCAGTCCCTGCCTTTGACTGGGCTGTGGCAGGCTGTAACCCTTGTCTGAACCATCTGCTAGCCCTGCTCACCCCCACAACTGGCGAGGTGTGATTTTCCTGTGCAGAAGCCAAACATAACAAATCAACAACTACCTTGAGGTATCTGGGACTGCAGGTGACGTAGGTGAATAATTGCCTAGAAACTTACAGGAAGACACTGGGTTGGTTTTTGTTGAATGGTGACAAAAGCACTGTGAGTGTCAGGCTGCTTGCTTTGGCTTCCTGCAGGAATGGGGAGAAAGGTTTGAGCCCCAGACGTTTAGGGCTCAGTCAGTTCAAAGGTCCCTGACAAGCGTTTGTCTCTGGGAGGAATGCACTTCACTCCCTATTGAAATGGCCCTGCATGGAAGTGCTGCGTGAAGGTGCTTTTGCTGGAGTGTCAGGCTGTCCGTGCCATTCTGTGCCACCCTAGAGCTCCTGGATCCCCTATGTGATGCCCACACTGTTCCATGCCACCCTAGAATTCCTAGATCCCCCATGTGAAGTCCACGCTGTCCTGTATCATCCTAGAGCTCCTAGATCCCCCATGTGAGGGCCACGCTGTCCTGTGCCACCCTAGAATTCCTAGATCCCCCATGTGAAGTCCACGCTGTCCTGTATCATCCTAGAGCTCCTAGATCCCCCATGTGAGGTCCAAGCTGTCCTGTGCCACCCTAGAATTCNGTCCACACTGTCCTGTGCCATCCTAGAGCTCCTAGATCCCCCATGTGATGTCCACACTGCTCCATGCCACCCTAGAATTCCTAGATCCCCCCCATGTGAGGTCCATGCTGTCCTGTGTCATCCTAGAGCTCCTGGATCCCCCATGTGAGATCATGAGGTCGGCAAGACAACACAACCCTCCAATCTGCTGTGTGCAGTGCAAGCTGGGTGGTTTATTAATCTCAGAGTGGTTTTTAATGGCCTCTATGTTTTGCAGAAAACAGAAGCAAAGAAGCCAAACGTTTGGGACCGAGTACTTTGCAGCTGTGGAGAGTCCAGAGCGTTGCTGGGTTAGTTACTGTAGGAGTGAATTATGCTGATGAAGTCAACGGAGTTCCTGTAGATTGAAGTTACAGCAGTGTGACTGAATACAGAACGTGGCCTAGTTACCCGAGAGGAGCAGCACTTTGATGTCTCTGTACATCTTTAAAGATGATCCTCCAGTGGAACGCGCAGAGTTGCAAGGCTTTGCAGCAGTCAGCCGTTCTCCAGCACGCTGCTGGAATATTAATACCGAGCCCAAACTGCGCCAGCGTTTGAGACAGTTAATTGGAGTTATTTTATGCATAAGCCTGTCTGTCGTCGTTTGGGCGATACTGCTGCTGGGTGTGATAACATTTTTATCTGTTAACTTCCAAGCTGCTGCGACTAACACCAGCTACTCACGAAATGAGTCAGCTAACTTTCCTTTTAACCGTTTGCTCAGCTCCCTGAAGGTGTTATGAATATTGTGGCGTGTCAAGCTGATGGCACTCATTCCTTTAGAGCTTATCTAGCTATTTTATTGTCACAATAGGCTCTTCTGAAAAATGGTGTCAGAGTTTTGCCGCAGCTGGGCAAGAAACATCTCCCACTTGAGTGGAAAGACCTGAGCGGAAACAGTTGTTCTGATCTACTTGAAAAGCATCTTACAATGGAAATGAGTTATTCCCGTACCCAGGTTTTTGCTCCCACAGGAACTGTTCTTACAGGTGATTTGAATCCTCTAGGAACTCTTAAGGCAGATTTATACTTCAACCAGATCATGAGAAAATATGCTGCAAACCACCACCACCACGAATCATCGCTGGCCGTGATCAGTCGGGAGGATTAAAGCTCTGCAGTCTCTCCTGAGGCTGCATTAATAAACGAAAAGAAGCATATAGAGATGTTGCTCTGTTCTCAGTCCCTGTTAGATGCTGTGTCTCTCAACCCACCCTTCACCCGGGGCACTGGCAGGTTTTTCCTTGAGCCATCCAAATTAAAGGCTTTTCCAATGTACAATGGAAAATTGCACAGGAGGACTGGGACATTAATTCCACAGAAAGAAGGAACGCTGTCACTTGTTGCCCCCTAAAGCGATGTTAACCTCTACAGATGAATCACACTCTTACTCAGGTAAAATAGTTTCAGACCAGCTAACTTATCTCTTCACATGTAAAACGTCTGTGGTATTCTTAACTTCCTGTGCCTAACTGCTGCTGCTAGAGCTGCTCGACATGGCCAAGAAGTGATGCTTTCCCATACCAGATGGGAACAGAGTGCTCCAGCATTTTAATTTTTAAAATTATTCTTTTTTGCATGCTTCACCAAAATGTTTGGAAGAGTAAGAAGTCTCTGGGGTTACATTTGTTTGGTGCTTCGATAACCTCTCGTGAAAGTGGACTCTTGTTCTTTCTGGTCTGTGATCATTTACTTACTCCTCCACCTCCCTGTTTGCTTCATGCTGACTGTAGGGCTACTGGAGTGCATCATTTCCAGAGGCCGCTTGCTCTCTTTGCTGGGAAGAAACAAGGAATCACAGTGCACAGGATGCTTCCTCCCATGGAGGAGGGTGGCCCCACTCTTTCGGGGCTGCAGAGCAGGGTGACAAGATGCAGCAGTGCCTGCCATCACCAGCACTGACTGGGAGCAGAAAGTGACATCATGTGAGGAATGTCCCACAAAGTGGAATCCTTAACCAATCTCTTCAGGAGCCCAGGAAGGCTAATGTGGTTGGTGAATTGGATGACTTTGAACCCCTTGAAAACAGCAGAGGACGACAGTTCTTCTGTACCTACTGCAGTGGTGTGAACATAACCTGCAGACAGAAACCTTTTATAGTGTCTGTGTTTTAGTCTCGCTCAAACCATCCAAAATAGTAACTAAAATAGTCCCACCTGTCCACACTCCCTGGGAGACAGACATGAACATCCTTTGCCCGCCGCAGCCAGAAGGCAGAAGTTGTGCCCACAGCCACGGTGCGTGTGTCTGGCAGAGCCACACTGTAATTGCCAAGTGTCAAATACCAGTTTATCATGTTCTGAGATCCTTCCCTGTGCACACACACTTTATATGCTGCTTTCCTGTTTAGAGGGGAGATTATCTCAACCCATAAACACCTCTGTAGTGAGAAAGCTTTGTGTGGCAGAGGTAATGGTGAGGATGCCCAGAATGAGGAAAGCTGTGCACCGCAAGACCTGTCCTCCGGGCTGCTCCACTGCTAAGTACCCTGTGGAGGCCGTCCCCTCTGGCTGCTGTGCAGCAGTGAACCATGTCCACACTGCATCTGCAGAACCCAGAGAACTTTCATCCAGTGGAGTTTTACAGCTGCTGGGGGAGGCTTTGCTG
Organism: Upupa epops; assembly: GCA_013397515.1. NCBI lineage: Eukaryota > Metazoa > Chordata > Aves > Bucerotiformes > Upupidae > Upupa > Upupa epops. The sequence continues at coordinate 130,761 of VZRI01002315.1, read as the reverse complement.
AGAAGAGATGTCGACACCTGTCTTAGGATGCTCCCATATCTAGCACAGCATGGATGTCCCTCAAAGGCTGGGGGAGGTGACCTAGATCCAGTGCTTCATCTCTCTCCAAAGGGTGTTGCTGCAAAGCCATGCTCATTGATGCAATTGCTTCTTAGTGACAGAAACAAGGTAGGTGTGTTTTAAAGAGTGCCTTTATCTTCGCTGTGAGTCCTTGTACAGCAGGATTGCTCTGCTGTGGGTCAGCACTGTGGGTGGCTTCATCCCACTCCTCCCCACGGCCACTGGCCCCAGGCACTGCAGGATCACCCCTCTGGCTCTAGCCAAAAATAATCCAAAATCTCTCCTGGTGGTGCCAGTGTTGGTGAGGGAGGCGATGAGCTAGGCTGATAATTGTGTCTTCTGTAGAGCAGTAGATAAGCGAGTCTTTCAGGAGAAAGAAACCTATCTTTCTCACGGTATCAGGGTACTGGTGCTCGGCTAACAGGTCCTTGTGAGCTGGGGCTACTTCAAGACAGGATGTTTTAACAGGGCAAAAGGACCGGCTGGCCTTGGAGGCTGATGAGATTACTCTTTTTGCACAAGTCAAAGGGCTGGTTCCCTCGCAGGTCTGCTTTGATTTCATACTCACCTGAAAGGAATCAGGAGTGTCTCCCCAAGCACCTAATGCTCCTGTGTGACTGCAGTTCATCCCTACAAACGTAAACATGCTTCTGTGCGGAGTTCCAGCTCACGGGGTATTGCAGAGCACTTTCTGCTTCATTTTGAAAGAATTCCCTACTTTTACCCTCAGCTGTTATTACTGGGTTAACCGGATCCACTTGCAGCGGATAGTTATCCCAGTGCTTCTGGATGGCTGCCTGGGAGCTTTCATGCTGCTTGTTACCTTTGTAAGCACTTTTCCCATTGTATAGCTTCCCTTCTGACCCAAGCACTGCTCCCCCTTTCTGTGCATGTTATATGGCTCACAAGGTCAAGGTTGTGTTCTGCTTTTCTGTCTAGTTCACCGGTGAAAGGATCATCTAACTCTGAGCTAACCACAAGATACTGGGATCAGCAAAAGTGGGGTTGCTCTTCAAAACCTTTCCTGCTGCCTCTTGGTGCAGCATCACTTTGTGAGTCAGTTCTAGCCCATTGCTAGTCAAGATGAAGTTTGGGGCACTGAACACAGCTGCCTTCTGAAAAGCCTCTTTAATCTCCCCCTTTTAACTGTGCGGGTTGTGCATGCATTGCTTCTCAGTAGCTGCTTTCTAGCCCCTGTCTGAAGACTTGAAAGAAAAACTTTGCTTCTTTTAAGTGAAGCTGAGATTTGGAGAGGCAGACGCTGCTGGGCTGTGTTTCTTTCTGTGCTTTAGACAGCCTCATGCAGCACTTCCTGTGATGGAATTCCCACTGCTTCTTGTTGGTGTCTTCTTCCATCTTCAGTTTATACCCCCTTTCTGTGCTCATTGCTTTAAAGAAGCTCTTCCTACCTTCATGAGAAGACAGAAACTCCACTTGCTGTGGTCACTGCATTCCCAGGATGCTTTGAATCCCTGGCTGCTGCCACAAGATTCCCGCTCTGCTGGTCTCCCTGCCTCCCTATTGCTCTTTGCCCTGCCGCCGTGTCTGATATGAAATCAGTGTTCTCTGCTGGTAAATAAGGTGGGCCCTGCAGCAGAGAAGCGAAGGAAGATTAGTCTTTGTTATAATAACAGGTTAACAGGTGAAGGGAGCAATCTGAGACAGATTGCCCTGTAGTACTAGCACCCCCTGACTCCATCTGCAGATCTTCCAAGCAAGAATAGGGGTCCCAAAGGCCACTGGTAATTCTGACCATAATTCATGCATGAGGGTTAGAATTTAAAGTCCTTGTCAATCTTCTCTTCCTTTTTCCGCTGGTTTTCAGGTCAACATACTCATTTCTAAGTTGCTATTAGGTCTGCCACGCTGGCGTGGCAGTTGGAAGTAAATTCAGTAACAGAGGTTGAACAAAGCTCACAGATTACGAATCTGTGTGGCTTTCATCAGAGCCAAGTACAAACCTGCTCGTAAGCACCAGCCTTTTGTTAACATCACGGATACTGTTATTACATTGTGCTATCAAACGAACCATTTGATTTTTAGCTGTGCGTTTATTTTACAGGGAAGAAGATGGCTTGCACTTACAGCTGAAGGTCTTTCTGGTTAAGAAATGGTGTTGTATACAGCGTGGCCTTTGATTTCTTGTCTAGAATGATGCAATTCACCTTTATATAGAGAAAATACCTGTTGGCTCAGTCATCGCTGCTGTTGTGCACCTGTCAGCTCAAAACTTACCAATACTTGGAAGTTTTCCACGCAGGGTGGAAGGGATGGCGATAGCCATCAACTCAAACAGGAACTGCCTCAAAAGTGTCAGTTGATAGTGGACACGTTAGAATCACAGATTGTTTTGGGTTGGAGGAGACCTTAAAGATCATCTAGTTCCAACCCCTCTGCCATAAGCAGGGACACCTCTCACTAGACCAGGTTGTTCAAGGCCCCATCAAACCTGGACTTGAATGCTTCTGAGGAGGAGGCATCCACCCACAGCTTCACTGAGCAGCCTGTTCCAGCGCCTCATCACCCTCACCATATAGTTGATCCATATTGATATAGATCAAACATTTGAGAAACTCAGAAGAAGGCAGTCGATTGACAAGAGTGAAGGCAGACTGCATAGTTTACTATTTGAGGGTGGGCTTTCATGGTCAACGACCTGAGAGCAGTGTGACTGTAAAGGCTGAGCCAGAGCCCAAGTTTACCAACTCTTTGGCTCGTTGATACACTCTGTGTTGTGAAGGTTGGAATCGCCCTTGGCGAATGAGCAAGGACTAGGGAGGCAACTGCATGTACCTTCAGCAGCCTGCGGAGAGGGCAGGCTTTGCAACCAGCTGTAGAGGTGTGAAGGTTACTGGTGTCAGCCCCAGCTCCTCCAGGTGATTCCCCTTAAGACAAAGCAGAGGACTGCCAGCTCTCCTGGCTTTCAGTGAATTTTCTCAGCCCTGTTTTTATTTCCTTAACTACTAATGGAGTTGAAGGTGGTTGGCAAGGTTGGCAGGGACCAGAACATTACGTTTTAGATTCCTGAGTCAGGGCAAGTGAATCTTAGCCCCACGTTGAACTGCTAAATAAAACTGCAGGCTTTTAAATCCTGCCTCCCCAGAAGTCTTGGCCAGTGCAAAAAGATGATTGGGAAGATTGCAGGTGCTTTCCCCTTTGCCTGGAGATATTGTTAGAAGGCAGCAGAGACCCATTTTACTGCCATAACGAGTTAATTAACTCCATTTTCTCCCAAGTAAGCTGAGCAAAGGCTTTGCGCAAGCCGCATGCACTATGTTGAGAAGCAGAGCTTTTCTCCCACGTTCTTGCTGTGCCCGCAGTGATATGGCTAACAAAAGTTGTTGTCTTCTCAAGAGGAAAATCATACTTCTGAATTGTTTCCAACGGCCTGGGTTGCTCTTTTGGTTTCTAACTTCACTCGCTGCACTAGAAGAAATCCCCGTTGTGAATTGCCTGCTTCCCTCACCGAGCCCCTGTGAATCATCCACGAGGAAGAATCTCGGCGCTGCTACCATGCTAAGTGCAGCAGCTGTCAGGCTGCTCTCCTCATCTGCTGCAAGATGATGTCCAACATGGGCATTCAGCAGCTTTCCAGGGGTCCTTCACGAGCCTTTTCCAATTTTTAGCCTCTTTTCTTTTTCTCCCCAGTTGATTCCAACAAGACGTGCCAGCAAGGGTTTGCAAAAGAGGTTTCCAGATACTTTGTCACTGCAGGGCTGATGGTGACAAGTGTAAAAAGCTGCTGCAAATCCAGAAACTTTTCCTTCGGTGCAGTCGCTCCGGGAAAAGTTCCCCTCACGGCTTTTTGTGCTTGCCTCTGCCAGTGCAGATTCCACATCTTGCGGCTTTGATTCCTGCAAAGCACTCTCAAAATATTTGTCACAGGCTGCCTTTGCTCAAAATCTACAGGAGCAGAGCAAGCTGCGCGACACAGCATGCCAGCGTGCTTGTGAAAGCTGCCTTCTGGATGCCTGTCACTGCTCTGCTTAGCATTTACCTTTGCACTTGCTGTAGCCATTTGCTTGACCTCCATAGCACCCGTCTTCCTTGCTCAGCTGCACAGCTCGCTGCTTGGCTCCAACACTGCTGCACGTGCAGCAGTCCTGTCAGCTAGACTGTGACCCCACCGAAGTAGGGATGTGCAGATTTCATCTAACGTTGGCACATGAATTGATTGGAATAGTGAAGAAAGGATCAGTTGACGTGGGTGTTGGTGATGACCTGTTGGCAGGGTGCTGCAGACATTACTTAAGTAGCTGATTTTTCTGATCACCATAGGAAAACAGAGGGTTCCATGATGGAGTAGGAGTCACTACCCATGCTTTAAGAGACGTGCTTGGGATGAAGAGCTGTCTAATCAATATGCTGCTGGATGTCCAAACCACTCTGGCTGCTGATTTTACTCCACCAGTAACCACTGGATCTCCTTCTAAGATTCTGCAACTGGATCAAGTTAAAAACTAAGGAGGGGATGAAGGTGATCAGGATGAGTGACATGGGAAGACTTGGACAGACTGGAGAGATGGGCAGACTCCAAAAGGATGAGTTTTAGCAA
>VZRI01002315.1:0-115250 GCA_013397515.1 Upupa epops | reverse complement strand
CGCCTCCACCCCCCGGGACCGCCGCCGGTGCCGCCGCCTGTGGCCGGGCTGTCGCCGGGTCCCGTGGCCGGGCAGCCCCGCAAGAGCAGCTCGTCGCGCCGCAACGCCTGGGGCAACCTGTCATACGNCTACGAGTGGATGGTCAAGAGCGTCCCTTACTTCAAGGATAAGGGTGACAGTAACAGTTCGGCCGGCTGGAAGGTAAGGGGCGGGTGATGGGGACGCCCCGTCGGAGGGGGGTGGACCCGGGAGGCTCCGAGCAGGGACCCACGGAGTTGCGGGCTGCTGGGCACAGTGCCCCCGCCATGAGGCCGCTCGCTCCCCACTGCGCAGTTTGCAGCACTCTGGCTCCGTGTCTTCTTTTTTTTTAAAACCCTCTTCCTTACAATTTAACTGTTTTCCTCCTTCCTAAGAGAAAAAGAGCGTTTTTGCCTTCCCCGTAGTGGAGCGCCGGAGGCTCCGGGTTCCCCTCCCCGCCGCTCGCGGCACTCCCCCTCCCTCCCCCCCTCGACGAAAGGAAAAGTTCACGCCGTGTCACGACGCCGGCTCTAGGCAAACCCGTCGGGAGCATCGACGCCTCCCGGGGCCGTCGACTGGGGAGCGAGATGTGACAACCGTGGCGTGGGGGTGACCGTATTGGACCACGCAGGCACCGCCGCATTCCCTGCAGCTGCCCGGGAAGCGGGAGTAAGGGGGTGGTGGGTCCGTGCCGTCCGTCGTCCCGGAGGGGTTTGCCGTGGGTCGGCGGAGAGAGGGCAGGAGCGAACATGACTGGGGAAAGAGCGGAGGCAGGACACGGGTTGCAGGAAAGCCGTGTGTTTAATGAGTAAGCCGCTGTGTTTGGCCGGGCAGCTTTGTCCGGGAATGTCTTTCTCCTGTTAAATAGTGGGAACGAGTTTTCTCCCGCAGCGCAGCCGCTGTGGCCGGGCCGCTCTGGCCATGCTGCTTCCCACGGGCCGGAGGTGCTCGGAGGCTGGACGTAGTAACAGCTGCCGGAGCCGGGGGGACCCATGGGACCGGCTGCCCTCCCGGACAGGTGGCCCTGAGCTTGGCTTGCTTCGCTTGTGGCTCTGAGGCCACGCTGGCCCTCACAAAACCCATGTCCCCCCCCAGCTCTGCATCTGCGTGCGTGTTGAACAATGTTGGGAACAAATCCTCCGAGGTGTGGGTGGAGAAAGCGTCACCCACCTGTGCTCCTCTTTGGTCCAGTTGGGGCCAAACTTTTTGCTACACTAGTATCTCTATGATTTGCCCTTTTAAAAACGAGCTGTCTCCACTCCCATGTCTGTATTTTTCATGGCAGAGCTAAGAACGCTCGTTACAGATGATTTTTGCAATTTAATTTTCATTTAGCAACACTCTGCTAAGGAAACGCAGATGCATCCGTGTTTAACTCCAGGCTCTTAAGGCTTTCAAAAGTAATTTGTTAGTTTCTGTCCATGCGTTTGATTAAAAAATGGAAAGGATAATTGTCTGAGGATGTCTTCAGTGAAAACCCGTAATAGGAGTGAAAAAATGAATTGCTGACAACTTTTAAATATGGGAACTTGTCACGAGAAAATGCAGATTTTTTTTTTTCCAGTAGCATTTCAGTTTCCTTGAAAAACACAAGATGAGTGGAAGAGAACTGGGAACCAAACAAACCAAAATAAAAGCAAAGAGCAGGAGTCCTAAATTCAAGCCTCTGCTGGTTGTGTGACTTAGTAAGCATTTCCTATTTTACTGCCACTCTTCATGTGGTGCTTCATCAAATAAGAAGTCTTGCCCTCTTCCTTCTGACAGACGAGCTCTTCCTATGCTCACATACCTCCGTTGTGACAGGGACAGCCATTACTGGTATGGGGTTTTTTACTGGTCTGGGATTTTTTTGTATCTGTGATGCCCTTCTGGTAGGGCACAGTAGGTAGCAGTAAATACCGTAGGTGAAAGTAACTACACATTTACCCTCCTACCGTAGTTAAGTAGTGACTGTGTCACTGTTACCTGCATCGTACCGGTTACTCCAAACCATTCCTTTGTCTGTGTCACTGCCAGGCTGCTCAAAAACTTAGGTGCTTGCAGCTCTTAACGGCTTTAGCCAGATGAATGCGATGTCTTTTAAACACCTTTCAGGCTTAGTTGCTGGCAGCCACTGGGTGTCAATGCTAAAACTTACCTGGTTGAGATGGGCAGTCTGTTCTCCTGCACACAGACTTTAGTAAGGATCACTTTTATTGCCTAGTTTGGTTTGCCGGTGCTCTGGAGGCTGGGGACTTGCTGTAGGTGCCAGCACGGGGCTGGGAGTGAAGCCTGAGTCAGCCGAGGGCCCGGCAGAGGTGGATCATCACTCCAGCGATGAGCACAGATTAGCAGCGGATTTTTCTGCTGACAGAGGGGGAGTGCAGGTTGATGTTGGAGCCCAGCACTGATCTAGGACTGGGAAGACACTGTTTTGCAGTCCAGGAAAGTGAATATTTTTGGTTGGTTTTTTTTTTCTTCTTTAAATAAATGTCTGACACTTCACCTTGTTGGAGTTTGTCTATTCGTGAGTGCAGTGAGGCACTTTCCAAACGATACACAAAATCTGTGTGAGAGATTAAAAAGAAGGTGCACTTTCTCCATCGTGACAAGGTTGTACTTTTCACACAGAAAACAGGAGCTCACTGCTCTGATGCTTGTGAATGCGTGCTTCCCAGATGTCACGTTTGACGCAGAGCTGCTTTTTCATGTGTTACCGAATAAAGAAGTTCAGTGGTGTCCACATTATCTGTTAGGAGCTCAAAATAGCATCCAGGTTCTTCTGAATAAAAACATTGGAATAAAAATGGCTTTAAAAATAAGGACAGCAGCTAAGTTATTAATAGTAGCTTATTGAGGTAGGTGAAATTGGTGCTTATGCCATGGAGTTTATGCCAGGCTTTCTCAGTGCAAACTCTGCTTTATAAACAAAACACCCCCTTGAACTCTAGGGGAGCCAAGTCCACAGGACCCCTGTGTGATGGCCACCCTGAGTGAAGCCCTTGGAATGGGCTTTGCCAGACCAGCGAGTGCTGATAACAACTGGCTTTGGGCAGAGAAAGCTGCAGCAAAACCAAGATCTGTTTCACAGATAGCAAAGAAATTGCTGTGAAAGTTGACTGGAAGAATGAAACTTTTCTCTTAGTAGTGGTTGGGTGAAAGCAACATTTTCCTTGTTGAGAGCTTGTGGGAAACACTGTGCTTAAGGCAGTCTGTAGTCCTCCAAGAACTTCACAGCAGCTGCAGATAACTCTTCCTTTACTCAAATTTGAGATATTCTATATATGATGGTTAGCCAGAAAGCTAAAACATCTGTGATGTGCATATTTCATGGTGTCTTTGCATTTACCATAAATCTCAACAATACTGCTGTAAAAGGAGCTTCCTTGAGTGAGCTCATCCTTTCGGGCTGCTTTTGAAAATAGGTCCAAATCCAAACCTGTGATTTTCTTAAACAGGAAACACCGAGTTTTGGTGGCACTGGTCTTGAGGTGGATGCATTGTTTGTTTTTCCTATTTACCACATTATTGACTTTGAGTCCCAGAGAAACGCTTATCACCTCAATTTATTTGTTTTCATCACTGAAGGAATGAGAATAGATGCTACCTCTCTGCAGAAGGATGAATGGATGTAAGCTTGGAAGCCTGAGGGCATGGGATGGGTGGCGTTGGTGGATGAATACTCTGTGGCCATGATGCTATTCTGTAGTGACTTGGTCTCCATCCAAACTACATTCTGGGTTGTGGTGTGTTTGACTGGAAAGCCACACAGTAGTGGGTGAAGTGTTTGGAAGATTTTGAGAAATCAAGAATATTCTTCCCAGTTGGTCAAGGCTTTTGATTCTAGATCAGTGAACGATTTAAATTGTGAGCGTTTATACAATTATACAAGCAATATAATTTATTTAAAATGAGATAGGTACATCTTGATGAGGTTTTCATCATGCATTTATTTTTCTGCTTCCTTGTGGAGGTACCACAACTGAAGATTGCATTGAATAATTGCTGTGTGTTCCCCTCAGTGCTGGTTATACACCCGTAGGCATTTACCTCTGTCCCGTAGATGCTTCCCAGTGTGACCTCTAGCACAACGCACTGTCCTCGTATGTTTGGTTTTCTGTTCTGCGGATTCTGCCAAGTTAACTGTGATTGCACCCATACTTTCTTTTTTACATTTGGCACTAGTAATAGCCTCAACAATTGGAAGCTGCAGTTAGATCTACTTTGCATGATGCCTTTGGAGACCTCATTGCTCTCTGCAACTACCTAAAAGGAGGTTGTAGCAAGGCTGCTGCTGGTCTCTTCTCGCAAATTCCTAATGATAGGATGAGGGGAAATGGCCTCAAGTTGCATTAGGGGAGGCTTAGATTGAATATGAGGAAGAAGTTCTCAGTATACTGAGAGCATGGTTAGGCACTGGAACGGGCTGCCCATGGAGGTGGTGGAGTCACCATCCCTGGAGGGGTTTAAAAAACAAGGAGACAGAGCACTTCAGGCCGTGGCCTGGGGGTTAGGGAGATGTTGGGATGAGGGCTGGACTTGAAGCTCCTGGAGGTCCTTTCCAACCATGAGGATTTGATGATTCTGTGATTCTATGCCTGATCTCACCTGTCAGATCTCACTTGGCCAGACAAGTTGTAGCCACTGCCCACCCTGTTTTGAGTTTTACTATGTAGTGACTTGCATAGCTGCTCACTGCCACTAAAAAGCCCTTTAGTAGTAGCTTTCATTGTCTGTCTGAAGTTTGCATTTCATTCAGTTTCAGGTATGAAAGCTGAGCAGGTGCGAGGTGCTGTCGTTGTCTGTGCCCTGTATCTGGGTGTCAGCCTGACACGGTATTGCATTGTCAGCCCTTAACTGTTTGTTCCTTTTAATCTGAGTTTTATTTCTCCTTTTATGTTTGCCCTCTTGACCTCAGTCCTCACTTGAAGTAAAAATCCCATTCTGGCCTCAAACCTGTCTGTCACTGCTCTGTTTTGGGGTGGTGCATGGCCTTCCCTGGCTCCATCCCACGGGCACGTTTGTGGCCAGGAGGGACTGAGACACAGGTGAGCTACTCAAGAGCACAGAATCACAGAATGGTAAGGGTTGGAAGAGATCTCTGAAGATCATACAGTCCAACCCCTCTGCTAAGGAAGATCACACAGGAGCAAGTCTAGGCAGGTTTTGAATTTCTACAGAGGAGACTCTCTGCAGCCTCTCTGGGCAGCCTGTTCCAGTGCTCTGTGACTCTCAGTAAAAGAGTTTCCTTTTGTTTAGGTGTAACCTATGTTCCTGTTTGCTGTGATGTGCCCCAGCATTCCCCATCAAACCTTGAATTACACGTCGGCAGTACTTGTTTTTTTGTTGTTTCCCATTTTCTATTTGCTCCGTTGTCTCCTGAGTTGTTTGTATGATTACAGCGAAGACTAACCAGCAGAACAAAATGCATGAGTGTCTTTGTGTGCTGCTACAACGAATGAAATTGTTCTGAAGTGTCTGTTTTTGAAGAACTTCAGTACAAATGTGAGATAGCTGCTCTGTTCCTTATGGCACGCTCGATTGCTTCCTTAGTGTCACTATCTTTGCACCACTTACACCACTTCACAAGCAGTCAGTGAAGTTCGGTGGTGTTGGGATGGAAAGGGGAAGCAGCGTGGTTCAAGGGAATAAAGCTGTTTAGGTTAAGTACATGAGGAATTTTTGTTGTTTGGTTTTTAGATTTCATTTTCATACATTAAAATAGGCAATATTTTTGTGCTTTAGGTTTTTTCCTAAGGCTCCAGAGGTTATGTGCTCTTGAGATGTCTGCTCAGGCTATTTTTTTTTCAGTTTCCATTGTATAATGCTACTTAAATATATGCTCCTCTGTTTAGACAACTGGTGAATATTTTGCAAAATGAGTGCTTGGCCTTTGGAAGCAAAATGCTGAGACATTTTTCAGCCGCAAATCTGTGAAATATGTAGGGCTGTTGCTGCAGAGATTCATCCTTCAGCCCCTTCTGTTATGGGAGAAGGTTTGCTTGTATGAAACAAGGTTTTCTAATGAGAATGGTTTTATAACCTTGAAGAACGAATACTGCAGAAAGGCATAGTGAAGATACCTGGTAAGTAGTTGATTGTTTTCCTCTTTCAGAAGTACGTGAGAGATGGATAGATATATTTATTATACCGTCACCTGGGATGAAGGAATCTCGCGTTCACTGCTCCTGGCTGCAGCTAATCATAGTTAAGCATGTGGTAGTGCATACTAATGTTTTTATGAGCATTTTGTTTGCAAGTCTGGTTGCCAAAAGGGGTTTTAAATATTGGGGAAACACTGCTCTTTGTGACAGTAGGCTGCACTTGAGATACAAAGTGCACTGGAAAGAGCCACGTTTTGAAGAACAGCATCTCTGCTGCTCCACGGAGAGCTTCAGCATGAGTTAAATTGATCTCTGAGGACAAGTACTCTTCACATTTAAGTATTGTTTCTAAATATACTCAGTGAATGTTATTCATGTGTGTTCGTCAAACAAAGGTGCTTCTTTCCTGCTTTGTAGTTTGTGATACACAGATGTCCTAAGTTAGCAGTGCAGCAGATGTATCGTGACATTTCTTGGTAGGTCGTCATTCCTTACGGAGGCGGTGAAGGAATACGACAAAAAAAATCAACAGCGTTTACTGGCTTGATGATTATCTACCAAGAACTTCATCATGCCTCTTTTTTTGTGCTGGATTTTGATGGTGGATACTGATCTTTAGCAGATCACTTAAAATAATACCCGAAGCAGCAGATGTATTTAGTTTGAAGCACTTCTGCTGTCAGTGGTAAGGGTTTAACAATGCTTTGCTCTGTGGTTCGTGGGACGAGAAACGACTAGGCTTAAAAATGTGGTCACTGAAAACCTCCTGAGACTCTTGACAGCTGTCCCACCAGACAGATGAGAAACTGATGCTGGAGGAACCAAGGGGAGGGCAGCCCTCGATTTGCTCAGACAGCTTACTGTTGTTAAAGTCATGTCGTGTCACCATAGAGTTTCGACAATGTTGCAGTTATGTTTGAAAATACAACTTAGTCTAGAGTTAATGAAACTTAAAGGTACAAGTCTTCTCTTGTTCTGCTGTTAGAAACCTAATTTTTGGGAATGCTAGGAATCCATGCAGCTGGAAGTATATTCAACCATATTACTACTTTGAGTCAGTGTGCCAGGGATGCCTGTGACTGCATTTCTAAGCAGCCTGTGTTTCCCTGAGTGCTTTACTGCCCTGGTAGCTGGTGTGCGAGCCCATGGGGTTCCGTTTTCATTTTATCAAGGCTGGTTTTGTTGCCTAGGTCTAAGGGGTATGTGAGTTCTGGGGCCTGGCAGGTATGGACTTGAGAGAACATACTGTGTGTATGTGGGACATGGTACGTATTCAAGATGAAATTTGGATAGATTGCCAAAAAAATGCTTGTGAGCAGAGGTGCCCTTAACCCATAGTATTTGACAGCTAAATCGTATCCCCTAGCTGTGCTTTGTACTATGTGAAAGCTCTCACATAATTAGCGTTGTCTCTTTGAAAAAAACCCTATAGTTCAGAGGCCACTTCATGCCAGACCTCCGTGCAGAAGGGTCAAGTGGGCTGCTCTCTAGTTCTAGAGTGTTGTCATCTCCCTTCAGAAATGTTAGACACCCCCTGCCCTTTAGTTTAGTTGGAGACAGACTGAGATTCTCATCATGCGCAGAAATGAGGGAACTGCAGACTTTTCAAATGAAACGAGTGTTGTGCATACGTGAAAGAGCTATATGTGTGAACGGTGTTTGGACTCTCCATGGAAACTAGTTCTGGAGAAAGCTGAGGGTTCATAAGGACAGGAGATGCAGGGGGCAGCCACTTGCTGGTGATGCTCATCTGCAGCTTGATGGCTGAGCAGCTGTGACATTGCTCTCTTGCTTTGCTGTTGGTGTTCTGGAGAAAGGAGGGCACCAAGTGAGCAACAGAGCTATGTCTGGGGTGGCCCTACACTACTGCTGTTCATCTGGAGCTGGTCTTGCATCTGCCTGCTGGAGCTGGCCCTGCATAGAAGAGCAGAAGTAACTACCTGCCAGCTGCATCTCTGCCTGCCCTGCTAGCCTTTCTGCTAACAGATCCACTTTCAGATGACTCCCTGGTCTTGCTGATAGTGTCTGTGGCGACAGTGCCTCCTGGCACAGGCAGAACTTGTGGCTGTTGTGTTATATACTGACCCGTTGACATCTATGCTATTTCATTTAATGTTTTCCTTTTTCCCCCATCTTTTTTCTCTGTAATTTTTTTGGCAGTTACCGCAAGCAGGCAACAGAGGGTCTTTGCTTTTTGCGGTGGGGGGGAAGCATTGGAATGCAGGTACTCATTTTCTAGGAGAAAAATCAAAGTGCATGCTTTTTTGGCTTGCCAGGTAAGGGCTACACACATAGTTCCGTCTTGCTTGCAGCAAGAAGGCAGCAACTTCTTCAGTTTTCTTGTGCTTAACTCCAGAAATTGTGACGTGGGTGGAGTTTCACTTACCCGTCACTGACTTTTCAAACTACGCAGTTAGATAAGGTTGAAGCAACTCGCTCTAAATGTGGTGACTTGTTAGACCGCATTTATTGTGCAAATGAGCTTACATCCTGCAAGATCAGCAGAAGCCCTTGGTGTTTGCCTGGATGGGAATTAATTAAAATTTGGCGACTGAAATTAAAGGAATGGGTTTGTTGCCCATTGTGTTCAGTGAGGCTGCCTCTCAGTTCCCACAGTGGGAATTAGCAGAATTGCAAATGTTTTTTTGGCATGTGCGAGTTTCAAGTTTGAGTTGGTGCTAAGTTCTGGCATCTGCAGCCTTCTTAGATTTAGACAGAACTGGTTTTGCTTTGTCTGTTGCCCTTTAATATATGTTAAATGTATTTGAAGCTGCTAACGGGAGTAAGGAAAGTAATGATCCAAAAATACCCCGTCTTCGTAGTGGTGGAGGCTGATTTGCTTGTAGCTTGCCATTTGCTTAAAGCTGGTTTGAGTTAATCTGCTAATTTGAATGTAATTGTTAGAATAAAAAAAAGGTCCCTGTGCCATAGATATCCCTGATACAGATCCAGATTTAAATTTTGATTGCCAAAAGCATAGACTGAGGGATCTTTAGTGTTTGCCAACTAAATTATATCTTATAGCGATGCTTTGCAATATATGGAAGCTCCTAATGAGATATTAAAAAAATGAAGATGCAGTGATTCAGAACTGCTTTGTAGCAGGCCTCCGCACTTCTCCCCTGTCAGGATGTGAAAGGATTATGTGCTCTGTGCTCCTCTTCGCTGTTAAACACGTTGATTTATCCTTCCAGAAATGTGAACCTTCAAATTAAAGGTAATTATTTGCAACCCCCAAACCCTTCTCACAGAAAAACTGGCTCTGAAGGCATCCTGATGGTGTACTGAAGGGAGAGGAATGGTTCCTGCTGTTGGCTCCCCTCTGGAAATGCGTGATTAGCAGGTGTAATTTGTAACTGTATGGTTAGTCCCCTCTTCTTTCATTTCCTCCTCCCCATCGTTGCTCAGTGCTGGAGGTAAGCTTGCTTTTGGGGTCCTGCTGAAATGCTGCCCACTGTTGGGAATGGCTCTGGTTTGCTGCTCAGGTGTGAGGGGGAAGTCAGGGACAGGAACCACTGTTACTGGCTGCAGGTGGAAGTTTGTAGTGGTTCACCCTAGAGGTTCCTCACTATTTAAAGCAGTTAAGTCTCTTGGCCTCTCCAGAGGACACCATACTGCCCTGTTTCTTCTTGAATAAGGTGCTTCAGCCTTTCTAGAGGCTCAGGGTGTGAAGACAGCAATACATGGGCTAAACTGAGAGATTGCAGTAGAGGTGTTCCAAGATAAACGTTTATTGATTAGACTCTTCCTGGTGCATTACAAACTCATGTGTTTCTTAATAACTGTTGTAGGGATGTTTAAGGAAGCTTAAGTTCCTTCCCAGAGCCAGATCTGGCTCAGGTATTTGCAGCTGCTGTTTGCCTGTTGCCACTGCTCTACTTGTCCTGCTGTCATGGTTTAACCCCAGCTGACAACTTGCTCTCTCCCCTCCAGTGGGGTAAAAGGAAAAATAGTGAAAAAAAGAAGGAAAACTCAGGGGTTGAGATAAAGACAGTTTAATAGGACAACAAATGAAGTGAAAATACAATAATATTAATAATAAACAATAGATGTACAGAACAAGTCGTGCACAGTACAATTTTTCATCACCTGCTGACTGATGCCCAGCTGGTGTTGGAGCTGCGGTGTGCCCTGTCTAGCTTTGCCCCCAATTTATATGGTTATGGAATTAATATGGTATGGAATTCCTCTTTGTGTTAACGGTTGGTTGTCCTGGCTGCATATGCGCCCAGCTTCTTGTGCACCTGCAGCCTCCACTACAGTCTAACAGAGTGAAAAGTTTTTGGCTTAGTATAAACCCAGCTTAGCAAGATCAAAACCATCAGCATGTTACTAACATTCTGATCTTAAATCCAAAGCAACTACCAGCTCCTTGGATGAAAATGAACTGTATTCCAGTTAAAACCGGGGCACCTGCCTCTTTGAGCTGAGCTCTGCCTAACTGGTGGAGCTGCAGCTTAAACCAGAAGCTATTTGAAATTCAGGGTGAGGATGCAGCCTCATACACGATCTTTTCAAATTGTTATATAATTTGAACACAAATAAAAATGCGCCACACATTTTTATCTAGCTGGATATAGTTAGGTCTTGATTGCACCAAAAAAAGGTGTAATGTTTTTTTTAAGATGTGAAACCCCAGAATGTGACTACATGTTGAACTCGGAGCAGCTCTGCTTTTTCATACATAAAATGGAATCTTGGCCCAGCCACCCTTGGGATGCCATCAAGGCAGAGCTGGAAGGCAACTTCAGAGCTCTGAATGCAGGTGCACAATGCTTGCAAACCTCAGAGCAGTTCAGAGGGGGCTGATTCAGGAGCTATTGGCTCAAGTTGGGGGTTGAGGGTTTTTTTTGGCCTTATTCCCCCCTTTTCCTCTATGAATATGTATAGACTCTGAGTAAAACTGTGGTGTCGGGTCTTTGTGGCCGAGGGTTTGCCTTTGCTGCAAGGGCTGGTGAAACATTAGAGCTGGTCTAGGGTCTGGTCTTTGGTGCTGCTCCTATGTTTTGCCCTTATCTACATATGTTATAAATTCAGTAAATGCCTTCTTGAAATAAAAAAGGAGGCTGGGAGTTTAGAGCAGGGTTTTAAAACACAGCCTGTTGCAATTGATTTTGGGCAAATGAAGAGACGCTATCTCAATGCCGACTTTTCCGTGCTTATTAAGAAATTTGAGTCACTCTTGAATAATCCAGTTTGCTCAGTCTATGAAAATCTGATACTGTGCTCTTGCCTGTTTCTTCTTTACAGTTCTGTAGCAATGACATCGTAATAAGTATTAAACGGAGAAACTATAATCTTCTCTGCTTGCAGTCCAAGCCAACACTAGTCATTCCCTGATGCTATGAAGTCATCCTTTGCTTTGAGGTTTCTGACTAAGACTTTGTTCCAAACAGCTGCTCTGGGTGATTGGTGGTGGCATTAGTGGGGGAGTCCTGGTGCCCTCCCACTACCTCAGCCTCTCTGTGGATCATCCTCCTTCTGCTGAGGAGACCTGTTCTGCAAAGTCCACACTGTCCTTTGGCAGTTCTGGAGCTCTGGAACAAAAATGAAGATGTAAATGGCTTTGCAGTGATTGCACAACCCAGTTACGCAACGAGGCTGACGTGGTAGTGTATACATATGTAGAAAACGCCTGTTTGAAGAGATGACATTCAGCGCAGTTTCACCACCTTCTCCCCAAAGCTGAGGGCAACTGCATTACTGGCAGTTAACCTGCTTAGTTAACCTGCATATTAAAGCATGCCAAATATCCAGCTTCTGTTAACTGAGGATTCTTGTTGATGAGGCAAAAAAATTAATGGGTTCTTGTGGACTGTTTATTTGGGAAGGAGTTTGTTAGCTTAGGGCCCAGAGTCCAGGTAATTAACACTGCAGTAGTCAGTCCTGGGGCAGTGTCCTGCGCTGTAGTGAATTTTTGTACAGTCAGCATAAGCTGAGCTGTCTGAGAGTGTGTTTTTGTTTCTCTTTTTCAAATGGTTGAAGGAGTTTCAGTTGGAGACACTGTGTGCTAGTCCAGCAGGTCTGTGAGCGAGGGCTCAGCCCTCCTTGCAGCTGGGAACCTGATTTTTTACTTCCTGTAGCTTTTCATTTCTCTGGAAGAAGACATGCAACACCACTGACTCCTGTCTCTCACGTGAAGGCTTTGGATGCCTCCTCCCTGGAAGGTTCAAGGCCAGGCTGGATGGGGCTTTGAGTGACCTGGTCTAGTGGAAGGTTCCCTGCCCCTGGCAGGGGAGTTAGAACTAGATGATCTTCCTTCCACCCTAAACCATTCTTGCAAATGCCTTAAACATCATTGCTGATGCCTTGGGGCAGAGGATAGACTCCCTGAGGTCCTTTCCATATCTTCAGCTGAGCAGTTAGTTCTACGCTCAACTTCTGGACCTGTGGGAAGTTGGCCTCTCAGCTAAGCTGTGTGGTCACTGGAAGCTGAATCTCTCCCATCTCAGTAGAAATGGCTGATGCTGTTGTTAATTCGTTGCACTGTGGTGCTTGGCCTGACTGTGGTTGGTACACTTTTACTTCTGTGTGTGAAAATACATCTTTTTGGCCCTCAGTTGCATCTTCCTTGCTTCTCTATTAATATCTGCTAGGTAGAACAACTATGTGAGAATATTGAGCTGTTGGAACGTGTCCAGAGGAGGGCCACAAGGATGAGTGTGGAGGGCTGGAGCACCTCTCCTACAGGGACAGGCTGAGAGAGTTGAGGCTGTTCAGCCTGGAGAAGAGGGGACTCTGGGGAGATCCCTCCAGTCCCTGAAGGGGGCTACAGGGAGGGGAGGGGCTGTTTCTAAGGGCTTGGAGTGGTAGGAGCAGGGAGAATGGTTTCAAGCTGGAAGAGGGGAGGTTTAGACTGGAAGTCAGGAGGAAGCTCTTCACGCTGAGGGTGCTGAGACACTGGATCAGGTTGCCCAGGAAGGCTGTGGCTGCCCCCTCTCTGGAAGTGTCCAAGGCCAGATTGGCTGGGGCCTTGAGCAGCCTGCTCTAGTGGGAGGTGTCTCTGCTGATGGCAGGGGGGTGGAACTTAAAGGTCCCTTCCAACCTGGACCATTCTCTGACTCTATGAATCTCTTCACGTGCAGTGCTTATGTGGATTGAAAGAAAAATTCTGCAAGCTAAGCAGCGAGACTGACCTGACAGCTCCTCGTGACAACTGCCTAGTTTCAGTTAACATTCAGAATATTTTTATCCTAGTTTACTCCTTAGAGGCTAATAGTGTGCTGCTAGAGTAATTTTCAGATGAATCATGCCATCTGCCATGCATGCTTTGCTGTTTCAGCAGTAGGGGAGGAGAAGGAATCTATACACAGAGTAGTCTGCAACACTATGTTTGCATTTGTTGTAAAACTGATTTAAGTTTCAGAGCAGGCAGAATGCTCTTCTGAACACACAGCTCAAATGTTGACCCTTGGGGTTACCGAATTCAGCCAGCTGTAATTTGCACTCCTCTAAAAAATAAATAACTGTAGTAAGTAAATAATAATAATAAAGTTGTAGGTGAATGAAACAAGACCAGGTAGCCTGGCAGTGTAGAAGGAAAGGTAATTTGGAGAATGAGTTATGTAGGGCTGATGATCTTCCAGACTTGTTCTTTTCTCACCTCTCCTGAACCAGGGGAGGGGTGGTCCCCATCATGCAGCCATTTTACCTGTGGGAAGGAGCAATCTGGCATTCGAACCCCCAAATTCAGAAACTGCAGTGGAGCTTTGGACATGTAGTATCCCATCTCATATTTTGTCCAGACGCAATTAAGTGGGAGACTAGCCAACCTGTTAGTAACGCTCATGGGTTTGGATTTGGGTTTGGAGAAGGGCTGGAATTGTAATCTTGAGTTTTTGCTTCAACTCTGTTTCTTCTTTGAGAACAGGCTAAGATACTAGATAAAGCTTTAAGTATTACCAGGCAGGATAAATTCTCTGCTCTGATACATTAAAAATCTTCCCTTGCTGCTTGTCCTAAAGGTCTAGTGTTCTCATAATCTGATTTTGCTGGTGAACTGTTCCATCAAAACGTACTAATAGATCTTGTGCTTTGTTCTTATTTTTAAACTTTTAACGAGAATTTTATCTCCTGTGCTCGGTTTTAGTTCCCTGACAAACTGTGTTTGAAGAAATTGAGAGCAGAATGTGGAAGTGTGGAGCAATTGAACCGTTTTCCTCCCTTTTTGTGCATTTCACTCCTGCCCCCCAAGGGAATGATAGATCTGGTAAACTCCAGAATTAATTATGCGGGGTCAATTGGAGGCCAGAACGATATCATGCTCTCTTTTTCAGGCAAGAAAGTCCATTTCAAAAATGCCAGGAACTGAAAGCAAGTATTGCTTGCCTATGGAAAGGAGTTGTTGCACCAGATACGGAGCTGACATGCAGGCAGATATCTGCTACAGGTAGATGAAGATTAGTTCATGCCCTGAAGGAAATAGGTTATTAACTCTTGTAATTTTATTTTAGCATGTTTAACAACAGATAGTGTTGTTTATAAAACCCATTTAATCCCTTTTTAATCACTGCAAGTTACTTCCCAGTAGTTATCCTGCAGCTATGAGTTCCAATGGTTAGTTATTTACTGAGCAAAACATAGCATTTGTCTGTGTATGTTTTAAAGTTACTCTTTAATGCCTTTATTGCTTCTTCTCTTTTAGTTCTCCAGCTCTTCATGTACCTGTAGCGGCCCCTTCCTTTTGTTCTTGATTCTTTGGACTCTGTCTGCTGCACTCTGACTACCTTTCGCTTTTTGCTAGCCCCTGTTGTTGTTGATGTGAAACACCAGCAGATAATCCTAGCAGCTTTTTATTAGCTTGGGCTTTGCTTTGCACTTCAAGGCATTTATTGATAAATAAGGGCCTTGTGTTATGGGATGTAGAAACAGGAGCATGTGACTGCCCTCTGCATTGGATTTGAGAACGTAGGAGGAGATGATGATGGCAGTGGTGTCATGACGCTCTTAAAGAAGACAGGGTATAGCTGTGTAGCTGAGGAGGAATGGTTTCATTTTCAGAAAAGCATCGTTTGCACGTATGGAGAAGGAGCACTTGGGTAGGTGGAGAGCTGAGTGGCTCTCCAAGGTATAGAGATGGAAGCTATTGGAACTTGGCGAAGTCAGTGGAAAGAGAAAAACCTGCTGTAGTTATCGGCGTCATTGCTTGATGTTTTCCTCATGTTTCCTCTTTACTCCTGGGGTGAGAGTTGTATTTCGCTGTGTTTGTTCACTGCTAGCGAGCTGACATGTCACGCACGCAGTGCGGATATGCACGAGAGTTACTGACGCCTGTCCTTGGACAGGTGGAAGCAAAAGCACACCAAACTCCTTAGTTTTCAGGTTGTATTACAGGCTCAGATGGAGACTGGTGATGGAGTTAAGAAATGTTTACACCAAAGTTAGATTACCTGGTTTTAGCTATGTAAAAGTAGCAGCTAGCAATGTGCGTATGTAATCCCACTTGTTCCAAGGTCTTCAGGAGTTTTGCATTAGCCCTTCTGTGATCCAGGGCGGTGCTGTGGCTGTGGAGATCTTTTGGGAGCTAGAAGAAGCTTCTAAGCTGCTTCAGTTGACAGAAAGAGTTTATTTGCACACCAGCTGAATTTGCAGCTGTGGTCCAGAGCAGCATTTTGTTTTTGTGAGCCAGCTCTCAGGGTTATGCCCCTGCCCAACAAAAGGGGATATGAGTATGATGAAAAACTTTGCTGTGGTGCTCTCTTCAAGCTTTTGGGATGGCTGACTTGGGTCCTGTCTAATTTACTCACTGGAATTCAAGGAAACTGGAGAGGAGAATTTTGCTCTTCTGGATTCTGAATGTTTGGATACACATGGGTGGCCCATCTGCTCAGAAAGGGGGTCATAGAATCTTAGGGTTGGAAGGCATCTCCAAAGGTCATCTAGTCAAAGTCCTCCCCTACAATAAGCAGGGACAACTCCAGCTAGAACAGACTGCTCAGAGCCCCATCCAGCCTGATCTTGAATGTCTCCGGAGATGGAGCCTCCACCAGCTCTCTAGGCAACTTGTTCCAGTGATCCACCACCCTCAGATTAAAGAACATTTTCCTGATGTCTAATCCAAATCTCCCCCTTTCCAGCTTAAAACCATTACCTCTTGTCCTATCATTCCATGCCCTTGTGAACAGTTCTTCTCCAGCCTTTATATAGGACCCTTGTAAGTGTTGGAAGGGTGCTGTAAGGTCCCCCTGGTAGCACAACTCCCTCAGCTTGTCCTTGTGTGAGAGGTGCTTCAAGCTTTTTCAGCATCTTGCAAACATCTCTCTTCTCTGTGCCAGCCGTGGGGCTGCAGTGTGGCAACGCTGCCTTGCATGTGGGGGTGATTTTGTGCCCTGTCAGGTGTTTGTCTGAAATGGGGTGTATGGAAGAGTAGCAATGAGACAGTGAGAGCATTTGTATCTTTCTGACTGTAGGAGCGTTGCCACTTGGCTCCGATAAAGGCAGTGTTTAGCCTGTGAACAGTTTTTTATTGTAATATTGGGAGATCTGTAATTACAAAGAGATTTTGCCATTGGGGCTGGATGCTATAGAGCGAATACCTGACTGACTTGAAATAATTTGATTAGGCTTTGGTTAGCTGGGAGAATCCCTTGCCCAGGACTATTTTGGGAATAAATGAATAATGCAGAAGAGAAATTGAAATTGCCAACCGGGGCTTTAAGATTTTTGCTGTTAAGTGATTGTTAAATGAGCTTTGCTGTAGGAAACATGTCTTTTCCTATAACGTATCTTTAATGTGGTCTGAATTACACTGAAAACAGAAACACTTTCCAAAATTAAGGAAAAAAAAGTCAGAGGGCAGAATATGCTTTTACTGTCAGAAACTTCCAACCAGATTGACTGCTTGTGCTGCTGGTTTGTTAAAGAACCACTTACACTGCCTTTTGTTACATGAGAAATAGAACAGCAAAGCATACCTATACTGACCTGAATATTTCCTCTTCCCATCAACACCCTTTTTCCTCTGCCACGTAAATTTTTATTAGTGTTCAGGTAAGTGGTGTCAATAGTAAATCTTGCTTACCATATAGGATTTGACTTTTCATTTTGTACTCACCACCTCAAGATCATGTGTGTAACTGCTGATGTGAACTGATGGTGCAAGAGTCCAATGAGATGCTGAGTTTCTTCTGCAGCATTGGAACTTCAAAGTAGGAAACGGATGTTTCTTCTTACTCCTTCACACGTGAGCCAGTCTGTAGAGAACAGTCCACTTCTAAACTCTGTATGAGGTTGCCTAACGTTAGAAAACATAATAACTATCTTTACTTAAAGCTGGTGGTTCCTTTCCGTGTACTGACTATTTGGTTTCAAAGGACTTCTGGACTTTGGAAGGAAAGCCTTTGAGTAAGAGAAGGAAAGAAGACAGCTAGAAGTGAAGAGGATTACCCAGTCTGCTTTTAGCTTAAAAGGCTGGTATACATGGGATTGGTAGTCTGTGAAGGTGAACAAGTTCCTGCTCTAGTGTAGTGGTTCACAAGAGGAAACTTCATCAGGCAAAGAGGCAGCCTGTGTGAACATCTTCAGAGGTCCTTTTAGGCTTAAATGAGACCCCATCAGTTTGGGGAAAAGGCCAAGGGACAGTTTTGACAATATAATATTAAATTCCCCTGAGTGCGTGGGACTAAGATGTGTGACATTTGTGAATGGGTCTTCCTTTGTGTCTCCCCTTCCAAGGTTCACATTGATTCCATGACTATGCCGTGATCAGGACATAAATCATGCGCCACTGAAAGAGTGGCCAGGTATTGGAGCATGCTGTCTAGGGAGGTGGTGGAGTTAACCATCTCTCAAGGTGTTCAGAAAGCATGGTATTAGGAAGCATGGTTTAGCGGGCACAGTGGCATTGCATTGGTGGTTGGGCTTGATGATCTTGGAAGTCTCTTCCAACTAATGATTCTATGATATCTCACACCATGATCTTTCAGCTCATGTGAGAACTTGGTATTTTGGCTCCTTTAGGAATTTCCCAGTTTGCCCTGTTGTGCAGACATTGAGAGTTCAGGAATCTCTGGGTTTCTTTTTGTACAGGCCACATTTTGGTAAACTGATTAGGAAACCAAATTCTAGGTGTCTTCTTGTCCATACTACAGCGTCTCCTAAAGGACTGGGAAGAAAGTTCTCCAGGAAGGATTAAAAATGTAATGGTCTAGTTTGTAGAGAAGTCACAGTATCACAGTAATGATGAGGCTGGAAAAGATCTCAAAGATCATCCAGTTCAACCTAAAACCAACCAAGTAACCCTAAACATCTGACATCTAGCTCATGCCACTCAGCACTTCATCCAGCCTAACCTTAAACACCTCCAGAGACAGTGACCCAACCACCTCTGTGGGCAGCCCGTTCCAAAACCGGATCACTCTTTCAGGGAAAAACCTTTTCCTAATGTCAAGTCTAAACCTCCCCCGATGGAGCTTTAGACTGTGACCCCTTGTCCTGTCTCCAGTGTCCAGGGAGAAAAGACTGACCCTCGACTGACCATAACCCCCTTTTAGGTAGTTATAGACAGCGATAAGGTCACCCCTGAGCCTCCTCTTTTCCAGGCTAAACAGACCCAGCTCCATCAGTCTCTCCTCGCAGGGCTGACCTTCCAGCCCCTTTACCAATCTAGTTGCTCTTCTCTGGATTTGTTCCACCACCTCAACATCCTTCCTAAACTGACGGGCCCAGAACTGAACACAACACTCCAGGTATTGTGATCCAGTCATGGATGTTGTGTGCAGTAGCAACAGTCTAAGAAGATGGAAAGGTGGCAGTCTTAATATGGGACTTAACCCATGCCTGACTTCCTGCTGGCCAGTGCTGAGAAGTCTTAAGCCTGGTCTCTTAATGACTGAACACAACCACATGATTGAACACATCTACAAGATGCGTGAATTTTTCTGATTGATTGCTTTACTTCCATGCACTTGCAGTCCAAGGGGATTCTCCCCTTCTTCCATTTGGAAAGCAAGGCTGAGGGTACAGAGGGTACACTGCACCTCTGGTTTAGGGGCAGTGAAGTATGCTTTTTGAGACAGAGATGGCCATGCCATCCTTTGGTCTCAGGCTTGTCCACTCCCAGGTCAGAAGTAAGAAATACCTGAACTGGAACTTGGTTTTCGCTTCCTAGAAAGCCGTCACAGGCCAGATGGTTTTGGTGGGGGGACAGAAGCTCTAACATGCTGCTAACCTGCACATTTTCTAATATTTGGGAGTTAAGAGAGTTCTGTGAATTGAAGCAAACAAATGTTTGGATTGAGCTGTTTACAAGAAAAGGTGAGGGAGAGGAAATGAGAACCCTTTGAAATATGAGTTAAAGCAGGAGTGCCCCGAGTTGTTGTGTTTTGCATGTTTTTTTGCTTTGTAAAATCCCACTTTCTCTTAGTGAGGTTTGGTAAGTAAAGTTTTACTTTCTAGACGATGCGTGTCACAAAGAAAAGGAATATCTTGAAGGGATGTAACCTGCTACGTAACGGAAGGGTTTGTTATGGAAGAAAATTGCAACAGTAAGTAAGACCTCACAGGATTTCCTATTAGTTCAAAAAAGCAGTCTTTACCTGTAAGCATAACCTCTTCAATAACATTGTGAATGCAGATGAGATTATCAAAAAACGATACAGACTTCAATAAATAAATGTTATAAACAAGCTGCAATTAATAACGATGGTAATTTGCTCTGGATTGTATTTAAGCAAATGGTTATTTCCTTGCAGGAAAGAAAAACAACACAAAGAGTTAAAGGAAGTGATGATGTAATTCAAAGCTTGTGTGCTCTTTCCAACTTTGTTGTCCAGTGCAAGATATGACACCTGTCTACAAGTCTTTTCTGTAGACGTATGTAGTATTTTCCGTGCTCTTTGGGGCAGAAGGAAGAGATTATTTTCTTCCTCTTACTGGTATAGGATAGAAAAGAGCAGGCTTCAGTGCTGTGTACTGTCATTGAATGGATCTGCTTACATCAGAGGCAAAAAATCCACAAATCTAAATTGAACTGCTCTTCCTGTGGCTTTAAGGCTTGAATTCCAAAGTGTAAAAGGGATTAAAAAGTTCTAGATGTATCTGGGATATTTACAAATACCAATTTCTTGCCACTCCAAATGCCAGGTGCACTGCTGTTCTGTTAGTGTTGTTATTGAAATGGTTTTGAGTTGGAATGCTTTTTGAAGAGTAGCTCTGTGAAATGTGGCCCCCAAATTACAGAAACTTTACTCCATTTAGAAAATAACCCTTAATGAATCACAAGGCAACAATGAATCCCGTTTCTGTCCTCATCAGTATAATATACATTATCGTCATGGAATCATGGAACAGCTCTGGTTGGAAGGGACCTCAGAAATCATCTACTCCGACCTTACCACCATAGGCAGGGAAACTTCTCACTAGACCACGTTGCCCAGGGCCCTATCCAACCTGGCCTTGTGCTTCCAGGGAAAGAGTATCTACAGCTTCTCTGGGCAAGCTGTTGCAATGTCTCATCAGCCTTATAGTGAGGAGTTTGTTCCTAAATCTAACCTCTTTTAGTTTAAAGCTGTTCCCCCTAGTCCTATCACTACAGTCCTTCATAAAAAGTCTCTCCAGCTTTCCTGTAGGCCCTGCTCTGGTACCGGAAGGTTGCTGTAAGATCCTCTTTGAGCCTTCTCTTCTCCAGACTGAAGAGCCCCAATTCTCTCAGCCTGTCTTCATGGGATTGTCAGAAAACATCCCCCAAAAAAGCAGGTTCAGTTTGAGAGTGAAGTAGCTTTGTCTGGGATCTCTTGTTTTGCTCCCTGTAGGTATCACCTTGCTGGCCAGTCCAAGCCTTTGTCGTGGACCTGGTGAACTCCCCAGGTGCCATTTGGGAGGGACAGAATGAAGGATGCTATGGAGTTTGGGAGTTATATACTGGGGGCTTGCAGTATCTGGGGGCTGCAAAACATAAAGGAGGGGAAAGTAGCCAAGTTGGGAGGAGGTGCAGGTTGAGGTTGTTATGCTCATGAGAAACGGTGTGGGATATGGCAGTGGGGATATATATGTGCAGATCCACAGGAGACCATCATATGGCTTGTGCCTGCACAGGTTTAGGATGTTAACCTAAAGGAAGTAAGACCCAAGAGGAGAGAAGTTTTGGTGAACTCACTGATGATGGTGGGGCAGCTGAGGAGGAGCGTGGTGCTGCTGGTGAGGGCTGGAGGTGGTGTGGGTGCTGCTGGTGGAACCTGGAGCTGAATCTGGGACTGTGAGTCTAAGTCCCATGACTCTACTACAAGACCATAGTCCTTTTAAGTAGCTGCCTTAAGGGCTGCCAAGAATTAGCACTGATGGATAGCACCAGAACAGAACTCAAAGTATTTGGGGGTTTAGGCTAGAAAGCAGCATGGGATGGAAGCACAGCACTCACAGGCAAACTGTCACTGTAAAATGTGCATGGGAAGAAAAAGTGCAGCCTGCTGCAATCATAGCTCGGAGTCCTGACTCTTGATAACTGAAGGATGTGAAGTTTTTAAAAGCGTGATAAGTTGGAGCCCTTAAAGCATGCAAAAGAAGCTGCAGAAGGGATATACAAGGAATGGAAAAGGTTCCTTTAGTACATTGCAACTGTATGCTCAAAAAGCTTGCAGTTCAAGAAACACTACTTTAAAGAGCAACTTTGTGCTTTCATCTGCAGTTCTGGTACAGCATTAAACTTGTGGTCATAAATAACTTAGTAGTTATCGATTACCGGTTTATTAGCAGTAGTGCAAGCCCTGCTGGAGTTAGCGTTTGCTTTTCATGCTCCAGTCTTAAGCATTAGGTAACGATTTGTTATTCTACGTATAATTCAGATAAATGCCATTTTTTCACGCAGTACAATACTGGAGACTTTTTATGTGCTCGGTACACGTTATTATAATTCTAATAATTTCACATTCTTCGTATGCCTGCTGTCAATTCCCGTGTATATCAAATACATCGAGTTAGTAGAGTTGCACAGAGCTTGCAGTACTTTTAAGACAGATATTTCCTGTGGAAGCAACCAGGACTGTCTTTGTAATATTCACCCCAGATTTTTTTTCCTTTTACAGTTTGTACAAATGCTGGTCTATTTGTGTTTTCTACTATTCTAGGTATTTTTCTTTCTTTAAAAAAAAAAGGTTGCTACTTAAGACATAAATAATTTAGTTATAGATTGTTCTCTATTCTTCTTTCCCTATTCTGGTCTTTGAAATGTTCTGTGTATGTAGGCCACTCTGTGTGTGTATAGGGAAATGTTCTCTGTGTTTGAGCTTGAAATAGCCATCCTAATATGCCTGTGCTTTTTGTCTAAGACCATAAAATAATTATGCTCATTTTCTTCTACTCATTACAGTTCTTTCAGTTTGCAAATGGTGTAAGAACTGATTGCACCTTGCTTGCCATGCTCCTACTATTATGTATGTCTGCGTTAGGTAAAGGATGAGTATTTTTGGGATGCTGGTGTTTAATCTGGATCTCGGTACTTTTCAGCGGGACAATTTGTGTGGTTTGAATGTAGAGTTTGGGCAGAGCTACCACAAGCAGGGAACAACGTGCAACGTGCTTGCTAGCAATGCACAAAGCGAGAAATAGCACCTTTCCCCTGGAGTTAACAGCCAGATGTTGTGAATGTGCAAATGCACAACCAGGCATTTTGAGCTTGTTGGGGCACTAGCTAAAGACACCTTCTTGGGAGCAAAAGTGCAGGCAAGGTTAGAGAGCTTTACTTCAGCTCAGGCAACCTGTTGTTTACAAGAGTGAAGTGATGGAATCGCTTTGGCAAAAGGAATTATTTGTCACAACTCTCATGTTCTTTGGCTGTTGGTGCAATATTTTTTCTTCTGTATTTTTTCCGAAGGTGTTGTTTTTGCAGACCATATTGAAAACACGCTTCTTTTTCTTTTCTAATTTGATTGTAATGAGGGCTTTGTTAATCAAAAATAAGTGCAATAAGGCAGAATGACTTGGTTATTTTTACTTTTTCCTGTTTAAGAAAAAACCTTCTCAGTAAGTGAGCCACAATGAGCCATGATGTATTTCCTCCATCAGGATGGAAAATAAGCCATTTATTTTTTCAGCTCTGACTCACAGTGAACCTGCTGACACCGAGACATTTTATAATCATAAGGAACAGGTTAGGGCAGTAACCTGGACGCCAGGCTGGGGATTACCTACTTATTAGAGTGTTTTACAACCTGGACGCTTTAGGTTTTTTGGCAGAATGTCCTAAACCTCACACTAAACACTACGTTGTTATTGTACAATTACTGCTTGCAGCTCTTGCTGTAGGTGGTGCCAGCTAGACAGTTGCCTTTGTTATAATTATCTTTTTTACTATATATAAAGATTTCATCCCTTTAATCCATGTAAATTTTACTGCTCTTGAAAGTGACACTAACTGTGTTGTCCCCGAACCAACTGGGGCTGGGCTTGCTCAAATGAGAAATGGGAGGTTTCTGAGAAGAACCTGGGTTCTGTGGGAAGTGGTGTCGATGACTCAGTAGACAGCACTGGTGGTCATTGCACAGTCCCCTGACACAGTCTGCAAGAACAGTGGTGCTAACTCCAGTGTCCTGGCCTAACTCCAGCTGAATAATTATTTTCTGCCTGCCTCACATTCCTCCGCAGCTTCAGCTGAAGAAGTTGAGCTTCTTTTCCCTTCTTGTAAATGATCCATTGGTGTTCAAGCGGAGTGGCTGCTCCATCGCCCCTTGGAGGTAACTATACTGTGACATTAGATGAGTGAGTGACTTTAGCCTTGAGTTTGTGTGTAGCCTGAAAAATGCTCTGGTGCATTTCTGGAAGTTCAGTCCTGGCTTTTTGTATTCATGAAAGCATCTGTCCTGTCATGTTCGGTGCTTGTATAACTAACTTGAAAATACAGGGTCTGAGAATAAAGTAACCAGGATTTGAGAGATAAACTGGCCAAGCCAACTCTTAAAATGCTTATTTCACTTGGAAATTTGTGACATCCTCTTGTACTCTGTAACGGCTTGTGAATACTATTGCATTTACTGATTAATGAGGGCTTCTGTGAAATTCATGGCCTTTTGATAGCTAGCTGTTGAAAGATGACTGACAAAGGAATATTTGGGTCCTCACTAGTGGATGAGCTAAGACTCTTCCCAGCTAGGTGTTTAAGCATAGTTGGTGGTCTCTTACGCTTTGATAAGCATCACAATGGGTAACCTGTGGCTGGATGTCTCAAACCCACAGCTCCACATAAATAGAGAAGTAAGAAGGTAGGTCAGAAATTCATGTCTGAGAGTGTAGCCAGCACTCTGCTTTGGGCCTTGGTGTTCAGGCAACTTCATCCCACCATGCTGTGAGGAAGGCCAGCTTGTCCAATGAGAGGGACCAGTCCTGCATGCAGGTGGGTATTGGACCTCCTTCCACATACTGGGACTCTTTCCTCTTAACAGCAGAGACTTCAAGTTTGCTGCTTGTGAGAGAGAAAGTGGCTGATCATTCAATAGATAGGATGTCTGTTTTGGAATTTGGCTACTATGTTCCTTGACCCGCATAGTTGGAAGATAACTCTAATGTCAACTTGTCTTTTGTCGGTAAGCAACAAATGCAGTGTCATTCAGATGTGCCCAAACATGTTTAACACTTGCAAAAGTTACTTTCAAGGGACAAACAGCAAGTGGAAATGCTGTTTGACATGGATGAAGATCTTGGCCTCTTGATTTTGTGTGTGGGCTCATGTATGTGGTCGCTTTCTGAGGAGGAAGATGGTGAAATTAACTGCAGAGTTAAGATGATACTGAGATTTACTATTGAGTTGATCTGACAGAGGCTTTTTGCTTGAGAGACACTAGGTACATGTTTGCATAGAAATACTAAACCAAGAGTCAGAGGCACATAAAAGCTGCCCCCTTGCCATTCATTCTCCTGAAGAAGTTAGCCTTTGCATAATCCACTCTTAAACTGCTCTTAATTACTTAGTCCTATCTCTTCTTGATGAGGAGACTACTCATGTCTTGAAACTGCTTAACATCATTCTTTAGTAAACTATCAAATCCTTTATTGAACAGATTTTTTTGCTGCATTGTCTCATCTCTTCATGTGTGCTCAGAAAATTCACCAATGTTGCAGCATTTCTGCCCTGAAATATTGGATAGATGGATAGATTGGGTGCTTGATAGGACTCTGAATAGTTGGCTGCTGAAGGGTGTGGGTTACCCACTTAGCTGTGTGGGGTAAAATTTGAGCAAGACAGCAGAAGATGGCTTGGTAGGAAATTCTGCTTGGTAGTTTGTTTTTGAATCATCTTTAGAGAGTGTGTGGTATTCAACGTGCTCTTCAAAATCAGGAGGCAGGAAAGCATATGGATTAAAGCTTAGAAGAGAGCCTGATAGCTTCAGGCTCCTTGGCAATGACAGAATTGGAGGTACAAGCAGTTCATCACAGTAACCCAGGAACTTTTGCTACCTGTATTGAAGCTCTAGTGTATGTAAAAATGTGTGACAGCTCAAGGCATAGACCTTCTAAAAAAGAAAATACAATGGTCAACAAACAGTTTTCTTAATGCTGGGTTGTGTAACCTATTGTGTGACAGAAGAGGCAAACAAAGATACTGGTTTCCTAGATTTCCTTATTTTCTCCCTTTTTTTTGAGGCATGGTAGCTCTTTGCATGAAGTTTTTTAATCTGCTTCATCAAAAAAGCATAATCTCTGCATATTTGCATGCAGAAGGAATTAAAGTGTGCAGCTGATGTAGTTCTCCTTAAATTGTCCAAGGATCCCAAATCTTACCTACTTTTCTGGATGCTTGTCAGCTCTCAATGCTATGGGTCTGCACAGATCTTCCAAGGTGAAGAGGAAATAGGAGATTCTAACCTAAACCACTGGCCTATCTAAGCCAAAAAATCATGGTATGGGAAAAGATGATACAAAATGTGCAAGTTGAAAGGCACTGTGGGTCTAAGGGAGAATGTATATTACAAACTGTGAATTTATTGTGTGAAGCACGTTGGTAGTCTGTCATTTCTTTGGGTTTTGATGTTTTGGTATTTCAAAATTCTATTTAACCTGAGCTGTTGCTGAATGGAAAAACCAGAAATCGTAGCTTTTGAATGGACTTTGTGGTGTTTGCAGAACCAAACGGCTCCTCCCAGAATAGGATCACCATGTGGATGGCACTGGAGCTCTTGTGTGAGAAACAGGTAACAGGGTTGGTTTTCTGCTGGATACTTTTCCTTAAGCTTCAAAAGGCTGATTCAAATAATAATAATTTATGAAATAGCAAAAATGTTGTTCACATATTTTCAGAGATAAAGTGTTGAGATAAAAATGAGAGTTGCAGAATGAAAAACTAGGTACTTACATCCAGGTAATGAAGAAATGTGGAGAGGTTACATCTTCTCTTATAGATGTAGTGCTGTATAACGTGCAGCTTTACAACCATGGAACAGGAATGTACTGATGGTTAACTCTGCTTTTCATGTGCCAGGCATCTCCTACTACAGTTATTTGATATTATTAGCTTCACACTTACTATGAAAAACTCATTTAAAGCTAAGAATGAATTAAGTCCCACTGACCCCATATTCCTGTCAATTTACCAAGGCAGATTTGCATTAAGCTCTCAAGACATTTGCTTTAGAATAAGAATTTTGGTTGAGAAACTGTAGCTGTGTATTTTACCATATATTTCTGTGGAAAATGCGGGAGCATTCATTAATAATTTAATTATTTTCATAAGAATAAGGATTTATTGTTAGACCATAGACTGAAAAAAATTTGTAAGCAGCATTTTGCTAGAGACTATTTGTTGTAGTTGTCCCAAGTATTTAATAGGAAGAGTCTTTCTAGGAAACATATGATTTCATTTAAAACACTACGTCAATAGCATTGATGTGTCAGAAGCCATGGTGAGATCCTTACTGCTACTGGCTCTCCATTCACCACATTTATTTAAGCCATTTCTTGCCATTAAACATCCTCTTAAGAGGCAACATAGGAGAAAGGGATCTGGTGGTCCTGGTGGCCAGCAGGATGTGCATGAGCCAGCAGTGGGCCCTTGTGGCCAAGGGAAGTGGTATTCTGGGGGGATTAGAAAGGCTGTGGTTAGGAGATTGAGAGAGGTTTTCCTCCCCCTCTGCTACACCCTAGTGAGACCACATCACAGTATCACAGTAATAATGAGGCTGGAAAAGACCTTAAAGATCATCCAGTCCAACCTAAACCCAACATCTGGAATATTGTGTCCAGTTCTGGGCCCCTTGGTTCCAGAAGGACATAGAGCTACTTGAGAGAGTCCAGTGCAAAGCCACAGAGATGATGGAGTGGAACATCTCCCTGATGATGAAAGGCTGAGGGAGCTGTTTCTCTAGCTTGGTAAAAAGGGGAAAGATGGGGAACCCCATTAAAATTAATCAATATGGAAAGGGCAGGTGTCAGGAGGAGGGAGCCAGGCTCTGCTCAGTGGCATCCAGTCATAGGACAAGGGGCAAAGGGTGTCAGCTGGAACAGAGGAGGTTCCATGTAAATGAGAAAGAAACTTCTTCAAGGGTGAGGGTGACAGAGCACTGGTTGCACCCTCACCAGACCCCAGGGATGTGGTGGAGTCTCCTACTCTGAAGATGTTTAAAACCCTCCTGGCCACATTTTAGTGCGACTGGATCTAGAGGATCCTGCTTTCGTAGGAGGAATGGATTGGATGATCATTCAAGGTCCCTTCCAATTCCTAATAAAAAAAGCCTCTGCCCCCAGGGTAGTTTGGTATCAATGGGAGATCAGAGAAGGCAGCAAGGAAGTCTGAAGCAATTGCATTGTCGAAAGTATGTAGGTGTGGGTTTGAGTCTTCTTCCCTTCTGGCACATGGGTTGTTTCCACACTTTTTTCAAAGTATGTTGCTTGCACACCATACTTCCATTGGGCTAGAAAATGGCATTGCTTGGTGCAAAATGTGCCCCATCTTTTTCTATTTTAATTCTGAAGTGGCTTGTTCTTCCTTGCTGCAGCATTCCATTTACCTCCCTTCTGTTAAAAATATGCACCTTGAAAAATCTCTCAGAAAGAGGTTTTGTGTTGCAGCCAACAGCTTTTTCTTTACACCTCTCTGCATCCTTCAACAGTAACCTTTGTGCACAAGTCGTTTGGGGTACCCGGGCATGCTGTGTCATGGATGAAGCTAGTAAGCTGGTGGCTGCAAGCATTGTTGGAATCAGAGTCTGCAAGGACTGGGGACCTGGTACCAGGATGGCTTATTTTACTTCTCCATGTAGCTCTCTGCTTCATTGAGAGGAGCAGCCTTTGTGGGAGGAAAGCCTTCTTCAGCAGCATCAGTCATTGCTCCAGCTTTGCAAGACTGCAGTGAAAGAAGGAAGTCTGATTCTCAGTCTTGGTTCTTATGCTTCATCCCTCTGCCTTCTTCCCCCAAGGCAAAGAAACTCCCAGCCTGGTGCTTCTTTCCCTGCCACAACAGCCTGAAAATTCCCTGATTGTGATTAAGGATTGCAACAGGGCCAGGTGGAGGAAGAATAGTTTTTGTAGAAGGAATGAGACAGGGACTGATGTGGCTGGTTGAGTCTTGAGTTTAAGAGGATGGGGGATGCATGCTGCAGGGAATGGGAAGCACCTACTGGGGCTGTAAACAGCTTCCCAATTTACCTACCTGGTAATGCTATCCAGATTCAATTTTGGCTGTGCTGTTGAAAAACCTTGAGCTGGTCATAGGCAAGTATCAGTCACACGTCCTTTGTCTGAGCAAGGGTTTGATGCCAGAATTGCTAATCGGATCAGGAAGTCTGAGTATGCTTTTTTCTGCAGCAGCATGAGGGCAGAGTGCTGTGCCTCCCGCTCCCATGGGTGACTAAACTTGCTGGGCTTTATAGCTTTGAGACTTTGGCCTCTATCACATGCATCAGCATGAAAGTGGTGCCAGGCTAGAGCTTCTCAAAGAGCCGTTTATGTGGGGAGGCTGAGTTCAAAACCACCCTTGCAGTCGCTGGCGGCAGTTACACACTAGAGGGGCTCTAAAGTATCAGAGAAGCTGTTAGCAGATGTGTGAAAATACTCAGAGCCAAAGCCCAGGACTTTTTGCAATGAATGACCTGGCCAAATGGGAGTTTTGACTGGAATGTTGTAGAGAACCACAAGTACAAGTTGTATTTTTATCCAGGTATGTATAGGTAAGCAAATCGGAAACTCTGCTGTTGCCAGAGTGGGCAGCTCTCAGATGATTTTAAACTCATGTTTGTATTGGAATTTCAGAACGTGTAAATAAATGGCATGAAGTTAGAAATGTGGAAAACAGGCTAGACACATGACTGAGTGTTTATGAACATCTGTCCTAGACCTGCAGTGCAGCATGTGATGTTGTTTCTCCTTCAGCAGAAGGTGAAGGGAGAAGGAGCAAGCACTGTCACCAGAAAGATGAAATCTTTTCAGAAGGATTTTTTTTTGATGTAGAGAACACAATACTCTAAAAAATTCTAAATTAAATGTTTTTATGGAAGTAGCCTTTTTTGTTCATTTCTTATCACACTGGTTCTGTTTAGTTGATGATTAATGATGTTGGAGACTGCAGCAGCTCTCAGAGGCACCCTGGTCCCTTGGAAGCCCCAAGTCTGTATTTTGGTTTGGCAGATGCTTTTCTTCAAAGGACTGTGTTGTTACCACTGTTGGAAGTCATCTCTGGAGCCAGAAAAGCCCTTCCTCTATGCAAGGTGGTGCTGAAATTGTTCCTGACTTGAGCAAGAGTGACACACTTGAATTCCTTGCATGGTCTTAAAACACAGCGGAGCAGAGCCTGCTGCGAACTCTGCAGCTGTGCAGAGCCAAGGAAAGTGGAGTTTATGTAAGGCATGAATCCTTGAGATCTTTTGTAAATGCAAACATCCAGCAGCCTGTGCTCTATAGAGGTTCTAGGCTACAATGTACTTTGATTCCTTTCAAATGGTGAAGAGCAAAATACATTTCCTTCTCTTCTTCCCACCGAAACTCAGTCCTGGGAGGCTTGTTGCCAGCCAGGGCAGGGTCCTGCTCTCTGCATCGTTTCCTGCATGAACCTCTGCCCTCTCATCTCAGGGCACCATAACTCTGCAGCCAGGCTGTCACAAGCTCTCTTCC
Source organism: Upupa epops (assembly GCA_013397515.1). Lineage (NCBI taxonomy): Eukaryota > Metazoa > Chordata > Aves > Bucerotiformes > Upupidae > Upupa > Upupa epops. The sequence continues at coordinate 85,122 of VZRI01002315.1, read as the reverse complement.
TGTGATTGTTATTCCGGCATCTCCCCTCTAGTTTATTTTACAGCACAATGATAGGGAACGCAATGAGGAAAGAGCCGGGAGGAGTTCCAGTCGTAAAAAGATTTCTGCCCCCCTAGTATTACTGTCTGTCTGGGGAATGCTGTGCCTGGCTTTCTCACCCATGGAGGAAATGACTGATATACAGAGAGGAGCTAGGCAGTAACCCATGGCAGAGGTTCTGTGAGATGTTGCTGGTGAGAATGAGAGATGTTTGACCCGTCAGACCTAATGCCAGGGATAAAACCAATTCGTCTGAGTGCATTTAGCACTGCTTGTAGGCTGTGCTTGCTACCTGGCTGCAGCCAAATGATGTTTAAAAAGGGAATTTGAGAATGTGAAGGTGTCTCCTAGTGCTTTAGACCAAAGATCCTTGATCTCCAGTGTTTTCTGCCTGGGACCCATTGTATTTAGTATTCAGGCTCAAGATGTGCATCTGTCCAGTGAAACACCTACATGCTCCAGCAAGGGTTTGGAATTTATTTTGTGAAAAGCATGTAATTATAATTTAAATAGATGGATGTAACTTCATAAATACTATATTATAGTTTGCCATGTTAGAAGTTGTATTGTTCAATGCCGGGGATGGAGCTTTGAGCAACCAATTCTAGTGGGAGGTGTCCCTGCCCTTGTCAGAGGGGTTGGAATTGGATGATCTTTAAGTCTACAATAATAAATGATTAAATAAATAAGGAATAATGGGAATGTTGTCACATTATTCTCTCAAAATACGAGGTAGTGTTCCTGTCATTGGTGTGCAAAAAATCCTTGTTAAGTTTTGCAGGCTGAGACTCTTCATCAGGAGGGCACTTGCTGCTCTCGAGGCTTTCAGTTATATTTCTTGTTAACAGGAAGAAATCGGAAAAAAAGAAATAAAGTGTATTTAGTTGGGTATTGTAAAAAAACTTCAGTAAAGATCTCTGATCTTTTCCAATAACTTTCACTAGAACCATCATAACTTTCTTAAAATTATGCCTTGTGTATACTACCTCAAATCCTAGAAGCAGGAAGGCAAAATAAGGCTGACTTGCATGTCCAACATGTCTGCAAATAGCAATAAGGATGGTGTTCACTCATCAACTGAGAACAGGGCTCGTAAAGGCAAATGAAGATATAGTGACTTCAGTTAAACCTTTGGCTAACTACGTAGCCAGAGCAAATGGTTCACAAAAAGCAATTGAAAACATATGCCACGCAAAAGTGTTGTAGAATTTGTGTTGGTGTAAGCCACAGATGAAAGTAAATGATGTGAGCCTGCCCCTGCTTAACTCCTTTGAGAATGGAAAAGGAGAAAATGAGGTGTTACCAGATGTTGTGCAGTGTAAGTCTGCAGAATGCCTCATCCAAGAATATGTATACACACACAGATACCAGAATATAATATATATAATAACATATATAATCATAGATAGCTCTAAGTAATACTTCTCATTACGAGTTTTGGTTGCTAATCTGTGTGTGATATATCTAGTTAAAAAAACAAAGCCAAAACACAGGTAGCGGTGCTGCAGCAAAGACACACATTAATTGCATGCAGCATTTAGGAGATATGTAACAGCTATGTGCTAAAATCCTGCTTCTGCAGCCCTTATTTTCATGTCATGGATGTCAAAGTGGAGCAAATGTGTTGTATTATCCTGTAAAGATTAAGGTGAATCAGACTTGAAACATTTCTACTGTGATGAAGTCTTTTCACTTCTTGATTTCAGACTTGATTTCATGCTTAATCCATTTTCTCTATTCATTTTTCACTTGGTTGTTAAGGACTACAGATACTCAGGAAACAAAAAATCGTGTTAATGGACTTGGAGGGAGGAAGATCATGGACTGGAAATAAGAGTATGCTATAAAACTTGCAGGTAGAACAATCAGCAATGCTGGAGCAATATTCACCTGCAGGATTTTGAAAGAAATTTTGTAGGGATAAAGCTCCAGTGTGTGGTGTTGGTCCTGTAGCCACTAGCTGTTATGTCCAGAAAATAAATGCAATGCACCCTTTGATTTTGCCTTTGGAACAATCCTTTTCTAAAGTGTAAAGGAGAAAACGTATAGAAGGTAAACCAAACCTCTCCCCTATGAAAGTCACTGAGGTGTCTCAGCACGGTGGAAGGTTGGTGCAGAGTACATCCTTTCAATTTCTGTCTCCAGATCAATTATGATTTGCAGGGTAATCCTTAATGAGCATATATGTTTGGAAGGAAGACTTGTTTCCAGTGTAGTACATCCCCTCCTTAGTCTCTTTTTGTAGCCTGGTTGTTCTGGGCTGTCAGCTCTTTGGGTCACTGACTTGATAAGCTTATGTGCCTGGCACAGTGAGGCCCCTTTCTGCTTAAGGTCTCTGGGTGCTACTGCAGTACAAATATTTAATGATAAAACATGCTTATCTTCTGCCAAAAATCTGGCAACATCCTTATTGAGATATTATTAAATTGTCAGTTCAACCATATGCCGAGCATTTTAGGCGAACAAATGTTCACACTGGCTTTCGCGCAGCACGTGAAGACTTGCAGAGAGACAGGTGGCTGTATTTACACCATCGAGTACTACCCGTCTCCTTACAAAAAAAAGTTGCATTAAGTGACTTGCGCTTTCTAGCAGCCTAAAATTTTATAGGTGCCATACGGTCAATATACTGTTAATTTGATTAGGCTTCAGACGTTAAGTCTAGGTTGGTGGAATCTCCATGGGTAGCTTATTAAACATGTCTGTGTCGCTTATGAAAGAGAAATGGGAGAAGTGAATTTATCAGATGCTGTCCACAACAGAAAGTGCCCTTGGCAATGAAAGAACAGTTTAAAGTGTAAGAGTTGTTTGAGGTTTTCTTAGAAAAATTAATAGAAAAATGCCTTCACCTAAACATTTAATTGCTTCTCTTATTTGCCATTGATAAATGTTAAAGAAACATCCTGGTGCTTTGTTAGACACTTTGTTCTGTCTTTTCAACTGCCTTCTCCAGATGACATCACTCATCACACCTTGCTTCTTGGAAAATTTGAGCTTTAAGATCCAATAATTACCAGCTTTTTCATTTTATCTTCAGATTTTCTCTTATTTGAGGAGTGAGAAGTGGGATTGTTTTTCTCTCACTGTACCAGCATTTTCCCCCACACTTTTATTCTTGGAAAATAGCCTGTCTGGCAAAAAATCAAAATAGCATGATTTTTCAGAACATGCTTGGAATTTTCTTTCAGAAATCTGTAGGAACACTACACAGCGCTAGCTGTAGTTAATCACAGTCATATTTTGATTCATTTCATTGTTGAAGGGTTTCTTCGTCTGCTGTGTTCTTACTTTAAATTAGATCATTTTGAAAGCTGTCCACTATGACAGCTACTTGTATTCCTTCCATTAAGAACTGTATTCCATTCTGGGGGCCTGCTACAGCTTGTGAGATTTTATTCTCCTTCCCGTTTGGGTTTTTTGTTGGATATTTTTTAGGAAGGATAGACTTTGTACCAAACTTTTGTAATGATATGTGAGAAAATAACGAGATGGCATTTCTTCTTTCTGGTCTGTATTTGTTGATGGCAATTCACTTACTCCAAGCATTACTTTGCTAATGTCTTAATTTTCTTACTGACCGATGCATGACTTTGTCTGCAGTCAGTCTTTTTTCTGGAATGAGAGCCTGTGACCATAGGGCTGAACTGCAGCTCCAAGGTACCAGGAACAGTGTCACCCAGCTCCTCTTATGCCTAGTTTCACCGCCCTGTTAGGTTCGAGCTAGAAGAGGTGGACTTCACTGTTGGTAACACACCTCAGATTCTCTCAGGTCATCCTTGTGGCTAATGGACAACCCTGGGGATGTGTAGAAGGAGTGAGGAGAGACTTGCTGCTGTTGAACATGGTCATAGCTGTTTGGATCTCTTAAGAGTAATTGAAACTTTGTCCATATAGTAGCTGAAATACAGCTTGCAGTGCCAGCATCTGAATGGTGTTCTCCTACACAGAGAAGTAGTAACATCTCAACCAATCTGCTCTTCAATGCATCCTGTAATCTATGGAGAGATCATTGCTTGGTGACTGTATGCTTCAGGGAAAGTCAAATGTGTCACTAAACCTGCTCCAGAGCAGCGGACCACAAAGGTGTGCAGGGACACACTTTTGGTTAAGCGTACATTGGAGCAGTGACATGGTTTTGGAAGGTCCAGGCAGTGGCAAATCAGTGTGTCCAGTATGGTTTGGGAACATGAACTCCCCTGTAGTTTTCTATTTAACTATTCAAGATCTTTGTATGCTTTTCATAGAATACAGAGAGTGAAATACCTTTTGCATTTGCTGTAGGCCAAGCTGTCAAAAGAGCAGAGAGGCAGCGTGAATCAAAGTGCACTTTAAGACAGGGTACGTGGCCATCAATCCCCTGGCAGCAGTAGACTTGCTGGGTGTATAAGAAGACCATCAGTGGAGATGTATACAATTAATGGCTAATGGAGAGATGAGAATCAAAGGGGTAGTTCAGGTAGGAACATGCCTCTGGGAGGTTGTCCAGTCCAGCCTCTTGCTCACAACTGGATCTGCTGGGACTGTGTTGAGCTGGATCTGGTCCAGCTGTGTTTTGAATATTTCTAAGGACAGAGACTTTGCAACTTCTTTGGCAGCTTTTGCCATGGTTTGACCACCGTTACAGTAAAGGTGTTTTATTCTTAGAACACAGAAATAAAGATCCCCTAGGGAAGGTGGTGCCAGGGACCCAATGAGGTTGATGTTATGAAAGCAAATGATGACTTGCACTTTTGCTAAAGGACCTGAAGCACATTTCAGACAAATTGGAGATCACTGTTGAGAAGCCAGAAGCTGCTCTGTGTCTGCTCTGAGTTTCTAACTATAAGAAAAGCATTTTTGCCATGCCTGTGTCCATTGCAACAGTGTGATTGCTCTTACTAGACCATGCCACATCTCGCCTAACCATCTCATCCCCCTACCTCTGTCTGTCTCATCAGATCTGAGTGTCTCGTCTTCACTTTCAGGGCCTCATTTAACTTACTGTTATTTTCCCTTCCACTTTTACTCGTGTGGTATTCAGGCCCAGCTCCAGTTCACCTGCAGCATCTGTCTCTATTGCCTAGTTGATTATGCATCTAGTTTGGTGGTCTCTTGTAGGAGAGAAACCTTCCACAAAGCTGCTTTGTCATCCTCATTCAAAAGCCTGCCTGCTTCAGGTGTTTGTTGTGCCTTAGAGACATTGGAAACAGTCTGGATGGCTGGTGTGCACAAATTCCCTTATCACCTCACCATTATGCTGCTCCCATATCCCTGGTTGTCTGACGCTGTATTTTCTTGCCTCAAGTTGTAAACTACAACTGAGTAGTTGAAGAAGAGTAGAACTCAGTAGTTCTGAGTTCTGCTGAACTTAGTCTCCATGTGAGATAGAACAGGAGCAGTGTGTACTAATATCCTAATTGACCACGTTACCATCTCTTGTCTCTAGCAGAGAGGCCACTGTTTTCCTCCTTTGTGAGAATCATAGAATCCTCATGGCTGGAAAAGACCTCCAGGATCACCAAGTCCAGCCCTTGTCCCAACAGCTCCTTAACCTCTAGACCATGGCCTCAAGTACTCTGTTTACTTGGTTTTTAAACACCTCCAGGCATGGGGACAGTACCACCTGTCTGGGCAGCCTGATCCAGTGCTCAACAACTCTCCCAGAAAGATCTTAAGGTCCAATCCAACCCTCCTCTGATGCAACTTAAGGCCATTTCCCCTCATCCTGTCATTAGAGACTGGGGAGAAGAGACCAGCAGCAGCCTAGCTACAACCTTCTTTTAGGTAGCTGTAGAGAGCACTAAGGTCTCCTCTCAGCCTCCTCTTCTCTGGACTAAACAATCCCAGTTCCCTCAGTCGTTCCTCACAGGTCATGTTTTCTAGACCTCTCACTAGCCTTATTGCCCTGGAAGGCACAGAAGACACAGTAGAATGGGATGTGGTCCCTATCTTGATGGAACAGTCAATAACACAGGAAAATGATGGTAGATGGATGTAGAGACCTGATTTTGAACTTGGATTCTATTCTTGTGTAAAAAGACTTGTGGTCCAAAGGGTGCCACCAGGTGAACACAGTTTAGGGATTTAAGTGAAAGCATATAAAAGGGGACAACAGAACAATCTTTAGTCTTGTAAGACAGTTTCTGTTAGATGGAGAGTTCTGAACTCTTAATGCTACAGCCTGACAATGACTTGGGTGGGAGTGGAACAAATGCAGGGTGGTATGATCACTGCAAAGCTACACTGCATCATTTTGAACAGGATTATTATGGAAGATCAATCAGATGAAGCACACAGAAAATAAGGCAGGAGATGTTTGTTTGCTGGGAATTTTGGCGTAATTCAGTGTGTCTGTGCTTCAGTGTGCCCTGCCCCTGGCTTTTGGGCAATTTACCACCCCTGTCACTCAACAAGAAAAGCTTCTCTAGGTATTTCAGTGAAAGAAAATCAACCTGGGGAAAACGGGAGACTCATGGGACCTGATGAGATACATTCACGGGTCCTGAGGAAACTGGTAGATAAAGTTGCTAAGCCACTACCCATCATATTTGAGATACCATGGCATTCCAGTAAAGTTCCTCGTGACTGGGAAAGGGAAAACATAACCCCTATTTTTAAAAAGGGAAAAAAAGACAACCTGGGGAAATACAAGCCTGATGCTCACATCCCTGCACCCGGCTCAGTATCCATGTGGAAATGGATTACAAGTGGTGCTCCTCAAGGATCTGTTTGGGGTCCAGTGCTGTGTAACACCTTCACTGGCCACACAAACAGTGGCATTGAGTGCATCCTCAGCGCTTTGTCGATGACACCAAGCTGTGTGGTGTGGTTGATGTGCTGGAGGGAAAGTATGCAATGAGAGATTCCAGTGATAGGACAAGGGAGAATGGTTTCAAACTAAAAGAGGGTAGGTTTAGGTTAGATTTTAGGAGAAAAGTCCTCGCTATGAGGATGTTGAGGTACTGGAACAAGCTGCCCAGGTAGGTCGTGGTCTCTGAAAGTGTGCAAGTGAATCCCTGTCTACGGCAAGTGAGTTGGAACCAGATGATATCAAAGTTCCCTTCCAACCCAAGCAATTCTATGTGTTCATCCTCATGCTTGTGGTTGCAAGAAGCTGCCTGTGGTTGTGCCAGAGTCAGGGGAAGTATTGAAGTTGCTGATGGATTGATGCAATCCTGTTGGCTTTGGTGTTGGGACCAGCTGAACTGGGAGACCTTTGATGTTACCTTGTCTATTGTTGTGTTTGTAATGCAAAGCACCCACCAGATTGCAAGATTAGGCTGTGAGTCCAATGACAGCTCTGATAGTTTCTAGACTATATTTTTCAAGAGGTGTGATCTAGGAAATACATACTGTATAGCATGCAAGCGATGTGAAATGAATGGGCTTGTGGCATTCATACAGAAACCAAACTTCTCTTTCTTCCCTTTTAGAAGGGATTCTCTGTGGCCCTAAAGCCAAAGGGTGTTCTTGCTGCAATTTGAGTGCTACAGAAGAGGCAGAGAGAGACCTGGCAGTAGTGGTTGACAACTGGCTGAATATGAGCCAGCAGGTTGCCCAGGTGGCACAAAAGGCAAATGGCATCCTGGCTTGGATCAGCAATAGTGTGGCCAGCAGGATTAGGGACATAATTCTCCTCACAGGTGAGGCCTCTCCTCAAGTTCTGGGGGCAGTTATGAGCTCCTAACTTGAAAAAAGATTAAGGGGCTGGAGCAGGTCCAGAGGAGCAGTGAGGCTGGGGAAGGGACTGGAGGGAAAGGCTGATGAGGAGAGGCTGAGGGAGCTGGGGGTGTTTAGCCTGGAGAAGAGAAGGTTTGGGGGGGAACCTTATCACTCTCTAGAGGTGGGGGTCTGGCTCTTCTCCATGGCAGCTAGTGATAAGACAAGAGGGCAGGGCCTGAAGCTACCAGGGGAGGGTTAGGTTGGATGTTAGGAAGCCCTTCCTCATGAAAAGAGTGATCAGACCCTTGAGTGGAGTGCCCAGTGAGGTGGTGGAGTCCCCATCCCTGGAGGTTGAGACTGGATGTAGCCCTTAGTGCCCTGCTCTAGCTGATGATGTGATGTTAGGTCGCAGGCTGGGCTGGATGAACTCAGAGGTCTTTTCCAGCCTCAGTAAGTCTGTGATTCTGTGAAGTAAGTGACATTGAAGTTAAAAGAATCAATTTAAGAGTAAACTCAGCTTGAGTTGAAAGCAGAAAGTTGTCTCATCACAGCTCTGCTTTGACTTTTACTAGCAGTGGATCAGACTTTGGGATGTGTTAGTAGTCATACAGCAACAGTTAAATGTTTGCTTTGAATAGCTGAGTTTTAATAACTTCTGACTCAAGCAAGGATTAACAGTGCATGATCATTAACATTCTGTTGAACTGGGTGCTCTAAAATTCTAGTTTAAAATACCGGGTATTTTTTTAAAATATGCTGGAATGTTTAAGAAATTTGTGTATTCTTGTTATTTTTTTGCTCTTATTGCAGTGCCCTGATGGAAAACTAAGAAAGATGGTAGAAGATGATTCTGTAGCTGTTAGAAGTTAAGCATATAGGTGCTTACTCATTTGTCATGAGGTGCTCTATGGATGGGAGGTTTCAGGATGAGTGTGAAGCTGCTGGTGTCTCCCTAAAGCTGGTGTTTGCATGCACACACCTGCTTCAGGGAACTGTCTTCTGCCTTTCCCTGTAACAAAGGAAGTCATATTCAGTTTGCCAGTTTTTAACCTCATCCAGTTCTGCTGAACTTACTGCTCCTGTCCTATCTCACATGGAGACTATGTACTAATGTCTTACTTGACCATGTTATCATCTCTTGTCTCTAGCAGAGAACCTTCTTCCCACTTCCCCTGACATCCAGACTTTCTGAAGCAGAGTTTGCTTTTCTGTGGGATTCAGTAAGACTGTAATTTGATTTTAGTTTGTCACCAAGTGGCCCTTCCAAGGCTTCTCTTCTAAAGTTGGAGTTGGGTTGTTCTCCTCAAGGCTGTCCTCAATCCTTTTTCCTCCCAATCTGTATTCGTGCATGGGATTGCCTTGACCCAGGTGCAGAATCTTGCACTTGTTGAACTTCATGCAGTTTGCACGAGCCCACTTCTCGAGCCTGGCAAGGTCCCTTCGGGTGGCCTCCCTTCTCTCCAGTGTGTTGACTTCACCACACAGTTTGGTGTCATCAGTAAACTGAGGTTACATTCAATTCCACTGCCCATGTCGCCGACAAAGATGTTAAACAGTGCTGATTCAAGTACCAACCCTTGAGGAACACCGCTCGTCACACCTCTCCATTTGTACACTGAGCTGTTGGTCACAGCATTTTTGAGTGTGACCATCCAGCCATCTCCATATCCAGGCAGGGCCCATCCATTGAATCCATAGATCTCTTGGCAGCAGTCATCTCAGATTCTATCTAGTGGTTTGATCGGCTCAGAATAGAAGTTGAGCAATAAATCAGGCCTTTGTGTGTATGAGTCTTTTTTAAGAGGGATTTGCAGTGGAGCTTAAATAAACCTCAAATGTGTTGAAGCAACAAACATGATAATTCATTGTGAATAATGGGTTTGGTCAAAGTAAGGTGGATGTGAAGAGCCAGTAAAATGCTGGAAAGCAGTTGAGTTTATAAAGTTAGTGCATCGCTGTTGACTTTTTTTGGTGGGGAGCAGGGCAGACACCAAGTTTACATCTAACTGTTATTTCAACTAATGATACGTTGATAATAGCCTCTACTCTAGACAGCTGCTGTGGTGACACCAGCAAATTTGTTTTTTCTTGAAAACTCAGGATTGTGAGTTGGAAACTTACTCTGTGTCAGAGAATGAATAAACTTTGGTCCAGGGCTTTTTAATTTTTACAGCCGTACGTGTACCTGCTGATGTTATGAAGTGCTGAGTTTGTTTTGTGTTCCTCTTATCACACTCTTTTGTACTCTTTGGAGTAGGACCAAGGTTTCAGTTTAAGCCCTGATTTTTATGTCATCTTTAAAGCTAAAAACCTCCTAATTTCCTGTGTAGAGGAAAACATGAAGGGGAAGAAAGGGAAGGTGCTGCTTCTTTGTATACACCAGACTATAATGCTGTCTGTTATCATGAAATACTATTGTCCCGTTCGTGTTTCACTTCTCCTTCCCCCATATCCATGTTGCATTTTTAAGCAGTTTATGCAAAATGGGTCTAGCTAATCATTTAGTAGCTTTAATGGAAAAGTTTTTGGTCTTGGTTGAGTGCTGAATTTCAAAACATTGGAATTATCCTTCTCATCTCAGACTAGAGCTGCTAATGTGTGCCTGTCTGGTTCCAAACATCACCAGCTTTGCACAGCCTTTATGAGCAGTGTTTCCATGTATGAAGTTGGCCATTGCCAAGGAAAACAAGATCATGGTGGCGAAGCTTGTTGAAAGCTCTAAATTCTAGGGATCAGGAATATATTGGCTAAATATATCTTTTAAAACAACCTCTCATTTTCTTACTCTCGTTATAAAGTACTCTGGAATTTCCTATCAGATCAGTAGCTTCTGACAGTAAAAACCAAAAAATACAGCAAAACCATGGTTGTCTGTCTGAGTGAGGTTCTCTGAAGCAAACAGTCTTGAAAGCAATGTGTCCCAAAACTGAGGAATCATTTAGAAAAAACTCGGTGCTGTTCAATGAACTTTGCTTCTGATTCCCCTTAAAAAAGAAGAGGACTAGAAATAACCTGCAGGTTTTAAATTTCTCCACCTCTGTTTGTAAGAGTGGTCTCAGACATCTGTCTCTGCTGTGGTGCAGTCATGCTCTGGCGCATCCCTTACCAGAGCGTGACATGTCTTTGTCAGTTCACGTGGCACCTGCCCTGGCGCTTTGTTGAGGGTAAGCTGTGGACTGTGGACCCAGCTGTGCCTTGTCAGGCTGAGAGACAGAACCAGCATCCTAACGTCTTCAACCAGTAGCCTTGCTCGATAGGATGGTCATTTTCCAGCAGCATGCAGCTCAGAAGCCCTGTAGGATGGTGGCCATGCAGCTTTGTGACTGCTCTGGTGCTCAGCTTTGAGTCCATAGGCAGTGCAATGCTGTTTTCTGGGTTATGTGACCAGGATGTAGTCCCCCGGTCTCATCTATTTAGCTGAAGCACAGACTTGTGGTTGGCAAGTGTCTCATGTGCATGGCAAGGGTAAGAGCCTGGGGAAGGTCAGCAGGCCTGGCTAAATGAACATCCAGGTTTTGTTTGAATTTAACTCTTGCTTTGAGTACCACGGGTGACTTATTCTTGGAACCCCATTTTTCAGAAACCCATCTGCATGCAACGTTGCCAGGATTTCTGGTACAAATATTTTGTCATTTGCTCTTGAGACAATCTGTTGTTTGAGTCCTGGATGAAGTTTTGTAGTGTGTTGTTAGAGATGTCATGGAAAAAATACCTAAGTGGTGGTCTAATCTTCTAGATGAAAGCACAAGGTTATAATTTGTTTCTTTAGTAGAAAATCAATTAGTTGGTTTTATCAATGAACAGAATCTGTACGGTAACTTAACGAACCACCCAAACAAAGACTCTAATGCACCAATTCTTCTCATATCTAGTTGCAGCTTTATTCTTGGATTATCGAATTCCCATTCAGTTTCAAGTGAGGCACCTTTCCTAAGGTGTTTTTCCAAGGCACATTAGGGAGTTCTCATGATCAGTATTTGTTTTGCTCTGTCCTCTCCCCAGCTGCATCTGCTCAGAGCATTAATCATGCCTAGAAGCCCATTTGTTTTGACTTTTTTTCCTGTAGAGACAGAGCTCATTCTCTTCACTAGTCCTTCGCTCAGTATAGGTACAAAATCCTGGCTTTTCTAGGCAGTGGCATAGCAGAAATCTTGGTGGGAACTTCTAGAAGCATCAGTCTTTATTTTGGAATGGGAATTCTTATTCTTCACTGGACTTGTGCGAGGCTGGGCAGATCTCTCCATGTATGTATGCATTCAGAGAAAGCGCTACGTCGGTGTGCTGTTCCAGTAACAAGTGGCTATATGCTACAAGTAAATCTATCGGGGATCCTAGTCTCAATACTTTGAGTCATACAGTGTTAAATTCTTAGGGTTGAACTCTTCTGCTGTTGTCAACAATGTGATCTTATTGTGGACAATCAAGTAGGGGGCACTGGAAAATGCTCCAGGTCGGTTGTTCTCTGTGAGTATCTATGTCAAGGAGTAACTGCTGAAATACTGTTTATTGGCATCTTTTGGGTTTTGTTTAACATTTTTGTTGTTTGTATTATCCTTCTCTTTCTTTTCCTCCATTCTAAAGAATGAAATGGAAAAACCCTCTAATAAGAAGGATGCCAAGCGAACTGTTTTCTTGTCACCAAGTGTGAAAAAGAGGAATAAACGCAATTGCAGCAGTTGATACCAGAGTGTACACCTGTTCTCATGGCTCTCCTATTTAATTGGCAGCCCCTGAAAAGTTAAATCCCCAACTAGCGAATGGTTTAAAATATCAAATGAATGGAAAAAAATTCTCAGTCTTTCAAAATAGCCTTCTGGAGATGAATCTCTTGGAACCTGCAGACAGGCAGGTCCAAAACCTCTGGAAGCAGCAAAACGATGTGGGAGAAAAGTGTTAGGTCAGCTTTGTGCGTCTTGGAAAGCTGTTGCTGGTGAGGTTTCTAACGGGAAAGAGAGACTGATCTTGTTCTGCTCCACAGCTGGAGAGTGGCTCGTGTGGTTGCCATGTTTATTTTGGCCAAAGCAGCATTGTAGGTGGTGGCTGATGGTAAAGGTGTGCTCAGAAAAGCTCCATCTCCAATGGGGAGCTTTACGCTTGAGAAAGCTTTGCACAGTAACAAAATGCCTGTGGAGTTCTTAAGAACACTGTTCCTTTTGGCACTTGCCCCTCTTCCCTTTCCTGTAGCTGAGCCTAGGAGCGAGTGATTGGTGCTTCTTGCTCAGCCATTGCCAGACAATTCTTTCTCCTGGTACTTCGCTTGCTCTTGTTTTGATCTCGGGTTACCACGTGCCTGGCAAGCTTTCAAGCACCGGTAGCTCCCCTGTGAAGGAGAGGTGAGCAGGTCTGACAGCACGTAGCTTTGCTAGTGTGCTTAACTTTCACTTGTCTTCTCCCTGAAAAATAAATAAAGAATTGACGGGTGAAGGGGAAAAGCGTGGGAGGAAAAATGTCAGGAAATTCAAAGGTGAAGCTATTTCCTCCCCCAGTAATATTTTTCTTCTGTGTTGTTGTTCCTTCTCTTGAAACAATGGGGTGAGTTTGAATCCATTCTTAACTATCAGCCTTGCCATTGTTTATTCATAAATCCTTTCATGTGTGTGACGGACCTCAGGAAAAACCCGTACTTCCATTGTGAGTCCTCTGGGCAAGCTCTCTGTAGGCAGTGGCAGTCCAACAGAGCTCCAGTCCTCCTCTGGGGTCCCTGAGTGCCAGTGATTTTGTATTAGCCGCTGAACATATGATGCGTGTGATTTAAAGGTGTAGGCTTTGAAACCTGATGGGTCTGGCAAAGCGTAGTTCTTTGAAAAAAGCAATTGAATAGCCCAGATATCCAAAACAAAGATTTCTGCTGTTAATTACTTAAGTGCAATGATGTTTGCCAACTTCTGTGTGTGCTCAATCTTGCATTTGGGGGGAAGGGGTGTTTTGCTGGAACAGGTGAAAGTTAGTTCTGTAGCGTAAAACAGGAAGCAGATGGGTGCTAATTAAAGCCTTGTTGATGATAAAAGGGTGACTGAGCTTTTCAAGCAGCTGTTTTCCTAGTTTTATATATATATAGCTGGTATGTACTTTATATAAGAGCCAGCCTCTCCACACTTCATTGTTTTCGTGAAGCCAGAGGAAGTGCGTGTGCATGTGCGTGCATGCTGCTGTGGCTGAGGGATGGACCTTGTAGTGCTTGCTGTTTGCTTCCTTCTCTGCACTACAGAAAATGGTGTTTCCCAAACATCCCACAAATGTGCTAGGCACCTTTCCATCCCCTCTGCCTTTCCACACATGAGTAGGCATTGGACTGGCAGGAGTGCCTGTTAGCAGCGGTGCTGTAGATAACAGTAAACAGCTTACTTGCAGGTTGTTGCAGGTTTTTGTGTCTTGATTCATCAGGGAGAGCTGCATCTGGGTGAGAAAGTTAGTCTTTGTGGCTGTTATTGCTCCATTGAGCTTCCACAGTTTGGTTAGAAGAGTCAACAACCGAAATTATCAGTGAGAGTGTCATACTCCTCTGTGTGTATCCTGCAATCATCATTGTGTTCTTAAGTCTACACAAGTACTCTTTATACAGCCTTTAGTGCCATTTCTCTTACCTTGGGGCAGGTAGGATGCATAAAAAAGGGAATAAAAAGATTCAAGCATATAGCATCAAGATGTAGAAAAAGGAAAACCAGCACCAAAGCAGAGCAGATCTTCATGTGGCAGAACTAGCAGTGGGACCTTGACCTTTTTAATGCCCTCAATGGAAAATGGATGGTGGACGTATAGACATAAACGCTGAGTCTCTCTTGACTTGAGCAGGAAAAATTCTGCCCACATATGTAATCACTGCAGCCTGTTTACTGGCAGCATTTGCCACTGCAAATTGAAGGCACTGGTTTCTTCATTGGGGAAAGTGCCAGAGTTCTGTCCTGGTGTCGGAGATGTCATCATTCCCGTAGAAATAAAGTAAACTTGGCGTGGGCAGGAGGAGAAAGAGGTGGAAAATTTTTGTCAGTAATGTGCTTGAGTTCGGTAACTTGCAGCTTCAGGGGACAGCAGCTGAGATGTGGAGGAGTACCTTCTGTATGGGGAAGCTCTTGTTGCATTGGACACATTTCTTAGTGCTTGGGAATCAAGAATGCTGAAGCTTTTATAGGGATGCTCTTTGAAGAAGCCTTTCTATTTTGAAGTTGCTGCGGGTTGCTGATTTCATTTGAAGCAGAAACAGCTGAATCTGAGTGGCACTCTCTGCTCCTACCAGCCCATAAGTCCATGATTTTCTCAGAAGAGCTGTTCAGCCCAAAGTGTTCACGGAAGTGTTGCTTAGTTAGTGGCTGACACTCCTTCCCTCTGTGTTACTGAGTGACTGGTATCTACTGTGGCTTGTTGACCAGCTATGATGAAACTGCAGTAGTGGTGCAATGTCTTTAAATCTTTCATTGTTAATGATGTTTTGGGGGGTTACTCCTCCATGTTTTTTCACTTTTATAGGAATGTGACCACAAACTGGCAGAGCTTCCTAACTTGAGACCTGCTGTTCTTTGTTCCCTGCATGCAAAGGGCCAACAGGTGTTTCTATAGGAATGATCCCAAAAGCCTCTTTGCTCCTTATAACAGGAGTGAGAGGAGGCAGCCTATGAATCCTCTGCCTTTCTTGTCCCTTGCTAGCATTGCTGATGTGTTTGTGGATGCCCCCTTACAGGGCGTGCACTTTTCCACTAGTGCATCTTCCCCTGGTTCCTGGCAGCTGAAAGGAGAAAATCACTAAGTCCCAAAGTGCATGTCACCCTCTCCACTGGACAGTATGTCTGCCAGAGGATTTTCTTACTCTGAAGTCATCATGGTTGTCTGCATTACTGGTTGTGGGCTCAGTGAGATGTACTGCTGCATCTCTACAAAACTATTTGCAGGAGTTTACCAGGTGGCAGAATCTAGTCCAGGAGAGCTTTTTTTCTGTGTACACAGACTGCAGGGTTATGAAGTCTCCTCTGCAGTATTGATTTCTTAAATGTTCTGTTTTTTACGGCCCCTCAGTGTTTGGCAAGAAGCTGTTGCTGTTCAAGTGTACTTTGACATAATATTTGTGTTAATCTCCCTTGGTCTTACCCTTTAAACTAGCCTTTTGACAAAGTCTCAGGGCCAGGTTTAGCATTAGGCAGTTCTTGGTCTTTTACTAAAGTCAGCAACTTAAAATCTGTTTTCTCCCTGTGGTACAGGTGTGTTTAAGCCAGGATTGCAAGAAAGACAGTGAAATCAGAGAGAGGACATTTGACTGCCACTAGTTTCTCTAGCAGGATTTTCTTCTGCAGGATTTTAGAAGTACTTTGGGGGCCCCAGGAGTCTGTGGGCTTCAAGAGAGAACACCTACAGTAGAAAGGATGCAAGTTTGCCAATAGATTTTATTTCAAAAGATGAAATAGCTGTACATTTCCGCCTGTTAGAGGAGGGGGCAGTCTCTGTGACTATGCAGAGGAGTCACACAGGCTGATGGAAAAGTTGTAGTGTGCCCTTAGTGCTGCTAGGAACTGAGCACCTTGACATTGCTGCTCTCTGGCAAGCTCTTTCTTAGGGCGAAAGGGCTTTAAACCTCCTTTAAACACATCTCTATGGCTTTCGTTAGCCAGCCATGCTGCAGCTAGGAGGTTTATATGAATCACAGCCTTCTCTACAACTGCCTTTAGGGCAGACTGTGTATCTTTAATGCTTTGTTTGATCACTCTCAATCTTTAGTATTTTCATTTCTGCATACGTAACACAAAAAATGATGAAAACAGGCAAGAATTGACAAAAAGGGCATATTTTCTGCTTAAAACATGGCTTAACTTTTTTGTAAAGAGCTGTGAAGCACAGAGATTTGTCATTTTTGTTGTCAGAACTACACAGCTACTATTCCTCTTTGAAAAATCAGTCAAATGCGTTGAAGGTCTATGTGTGTGTGGGATGGCTGCTGTTGTTAGGCAATCTTTGAGCAAGGTAAATCTAAGCTTCCTTATCAGATGCCCCAGAGATGCCTGGTTCTGAAGGCAGTAGGCAATAGTGAAGGATTGAATCCACTGTGTGATCCTTGGATATTTGATGAAGGAGGAGAAAGGATTGAGCCCAAGGCTGTTTTACCAGGTTACACTCTTTCAGCCTGATGTATGCAGTGTGTTTTTAAGTCATAGGTCCTGCAGTTAGCTGATGCCTTGAGCACTTCATTAAAAGGCATGTCTGAGGTGGTACTGAACATTGTTAAAATGGTAATTGGTGCCTTGGTGTCTTCAAGCTACTGTGTCCAGGTCCTCCACTCATTGCTCCAGACCTAATTCTTGGAAGTACCTTTTTGGCAGAGGCAGATTTGGAAGCATCTTTTTTCTTTGCTGCAGTTCTTTTTCCTTCCTGGATAGGTGAGGGACATGAAGATAAATCAGAATTGTAGTCCTTTTCAAAGAAACAAACTTGATCTTTTGGCAAACAACAACTAACTTTCAAATGTTGAAGTCAAGATTCTGCTCTGCTCTGTTGTTTTACCTCATTTTATTATTTTTATTCCAGAGGGGAAATAGGGAGTAAGGGAAGAGGAAAGGAAGGAGAAGGCATGTAGGGTAGAGAAGCATTCTTATTATTGTATAAGGCCAAGTGCTATGAGGTAGATACTTTCAATATTGCTTGTGTGGAAAAGCAAATAAACTGCAATTATTTGAGTTCCTTCTCAACTTGTGCTGCTGCTTTTTTGAAGCTTCAGCAACCATAACCAGTACTATATCAGAGAGGCTCTTTTGTTAAGCTGTCATACTTTAATTGAAAATAAAAGAAGAGAATAGTGATGTCTGGTGTCACGCCTAGCATACATGCAACTGGTGGTGGGAGAGAAAGCCAAGAAGAACGCATTGATGCACATAGTCTTACCTTTATGAAAACTCTCTTTGCTCCAACTACTGTTGCCCAGTTGGTAATAACTCTGCTTAGCCCAATCCTCAGTTACTCTGTTTCATAAACATAGAAACTTTGACTTGAAGGTTGCAACTCAGAAAGGTCTGTTGAAGTCAAGCAGATTTGCTCTTTCTTGTGCATCAACTTGCACTTTTATTTCATTGGGGTTGAGGGGAACAATTCCTCTGTTGTTGCTGGTTTGCCAGAAGTGTCTGCAGGTACGTTGGTAAATGTGTTCCACCTCCAAAAGAAGGATATCTTTGGGTAGCTGTAGCACACGGAGAGTTGATTGAATAGACTGAAGACATAGGGAGAGGAGTAATCTTGCCAAGCACCTTTACTTTTTGGGTCATGTCTGTATGTTTCTAGAAAATTAGATCTTTCATAGTTCACGTTAGAAGGATCCAAACTAAGGTAGTTTTAGGTGGGGTCATTCACTCTGTCCTGAAAGCAGGAAGAGATGTTTTTTGAGCCTGTGTGCTTGGGCTTGAGGCATGAATGTGATGGTACGTCCAAACTCAAACTTGATGTTTGAGATAGATTTTTCACTAAGGAAAAGAAGTAGTGAACCAGTTGTGTTTCTTCCCTCTTATGTATTGGGATTCCAAAGACTTCCTAAGGAAGAGAGGCGGAAATCCTGCTGCATGAGAACTGAATGCTTAAAAGATAATGTCCAGCTTAACCTCATAGAGAATCTTTTTGAGAAATTCCTGAACTGTGGTTTCGCCATCTCTACTTTGGTGCAGAATTTGTTTTGTATGAAGCATGTGACTTTTAGACACGTTTTTCTAATCCAGAAAGCATATTCTTGGGAGTCACGATGGGTTTAGTAATCATGTCAACAGCGGACCGTGATCCTGATGAGCAGCAGGGATGGCATGTGGTTCAAAGTCTCTTTACTAACTCTCTGCCTTAGTGTCAGGGTGAACAAAGGCAAACAGTGCGTTTGCTGGGGCTCTGCCTCTCCCAGCTGTGCTACCCTCAGCGCCTGAGTGCATGTGAGCTGACTCTAGGAGAGCTTTGTTTTCCTGTGATTTCAAAACCAACCTTCAGCATCATATACGGTTACTTCATATATTCTGCTGGGGTTTCTTTTACTGCCTGTTCTGTGCTCCCTTTTGGTTTGGTTTGCTCTGACCATGCTTGGGAGCCAAATCGTGGCCGTGTTTACAGGTTGCAAAGCTGTGCAATATTGTCAGTTATCCTCTCACTGTTGTAAGTCAGGAGTGGACAGGAAGAAAGTTGCAAGTACTGAATAGGCGGTGTATTGCTGTGTAGGCACCTCATGTCGTTCCAGCGTGATATAAGTTAAAATATTGCTTATTTCCTCTTTGCTGTTCAAAACAACTTGAAGCATGTTATGACCTGGATCTAAACAATAACTGAAAAAGTAAAAACAAACGTTTTACCAGAGAAAGGCAAGGCCTGCCAAATACTCGGGGTAATTTACGGCTGCAGGAACAGTCAACAAACAAAATACTTGAAAACACCTGACTTTGTGGGGAAGGACTTTAATTTCTTTTTCAAACAAAAGGAAAACGTGGAAATGTTCTCTATGTAATATTTTTAAAACTGAAATTAAAATTTAAGCGAGAGCAGCAGGGGCTGCAGAGTCTGTGGAGGTTTGCTTGCAGATTTAATGACATCTGTGGCCATAAACCCATAGATGTATCAATGTCAAATCATTATGAAGCTTCCATCAACAGACTTGGTGAGAGCAATACTAGCAGAAAACATCTCTCAGTAGTAAACGCAATCACTTTTTTCTGTTTCATCCTCCTTCTTAAAGCAGCCTTGATGTGATCCAGAGTAAATAACTTCCTGTGTCCTGGTAGCTGTTGCAAATGACAGCTCCTACTGCTGACATTCCTGCTATTTTTAATCTGATGCAAGTTTGCTAATTCTTTTTTAAAATGACTTTTTTTTTAAATCACTGTGCCCTGTTCTGACCTAGCAAGCCAAGAGAGCAGTCTGTGGATCTTCAGAGTTGTGCGGTGGGCTGTGTTGCTTTTCTCTCTGAACATCTGCAAAGAGGAAAGTGAAGTGCGATACTTGAGAGAAGCAAAATCTGCCGGAAGGGGACAGATACGGAGCAATCCCTTGTCAAGTGTGTTAAGACTGACTTCTTGCAGCCCTTTGAATTGCTTAAGGAATTTTAGACGCTGTCCCAGCTGTACTTTTGCCATAGTGTTTTAGTGCATGTGAGGCAATGCTGGAGGAGAGCTCCTCTTCCTTCCTCATCTCCTGGCAAAAGCTCAGGACCCTGATGGGATGCCTGTGGCAGTGTCTGTCATTGTGAAGCTGAATGTTGCAGTTCTTAAATCCTAGTAACTAGCCAGGCAGAGTCATGCTGTCCAGTTGCCCATGGGCTTTTCCTTAAGGGGGGGATGGGAACAATGGCAGTGAAGCTTGCACCAAATGAACACTGTGACCTCTGGGAGGAAGGGAGCCTAATCTGAAATCTGATAAGAACTTTTTGAGTCCATGGAATTAGCAAAGGTGGATGGGAGGCTTTTCATAAACAGTGTTGTCTGAACATTTGAGGGTGATGGCAGAGTCCTTCCCCAGATGCTCCAGTGGCACGTGGCTGTCCCCAGTGCGCTTGGAGCCTTTTTGTGTCAGCCTCTGTCCAAGTGGATGGGAAGAGTTAGGGGAAGGATGAGTGAGGTGTGCTCTGAGCAGCTGTGATGAGGCCAGTCTCCTTGCATATATCAAACAGAGAGAAATTGTGATGAGGGGAGATAAATTTTACCTAGTTACCAAGAACACTCAGAATGTCTAACGAAGCTCAGTTTTGCCTAACGGCATCCCGATATGGAAGTGTTCAGCATGGTCCTGCAACTCTTTCACAGCAGGTGGATGTAAAAGGTCCTAAGCTGCAGTGGTGTGAGTTATCTTCATTTTTGTTGTCCTCATTCTTACGTTTTATTGTTTTAAAAAAGAAAAGATGTCTGGGTATTTTGATGAATGCTGATGCACCAGAACTCTTGGGCCACACTCCACTAATGCCATTCTTGTCATTAAACCCATGGCTGCTTCTGGTCCTTCTCACTTCTCCTGTTTGGGAAGAAAGCAAGCAAGTAAATAGAGAGCTGATGGTTGAAGTCACTGTTGCCAGACAACATTCTATGGGAATGTGGACTTGCTAGTATGCAGATGGTAAACAGTGCTTTGATTTAATAAGGGTCTGTTAAGTACAGAGCACAGCCCACAGTAGTGCAGGAATAGGAACGCTTCCAAAATGGGTGTGAGGGAAACATTACCCTTCAGATTTCCCTCTTCTGTGTGCCCAGCTTGTTCTGAGAAACAGCTCTCTGCCTCCTGTAGAAGGCAGAAGGTTGTGTGTGTGGCTGGGGGCAACTTGTTTCGGAAATGGTGCTACATGTTTTGCGAGATTAGGCAGCTGTAGCTTTATAATGCTGAGCAGATGTCATAAAAACCAGTTTTAAGCACCAGCGTTTTTTGAAACTGCAGCATGGTGAGTACTGCAGAAAGCAATGTTTGAGAGGAAGATGCTGGCATGAACAACACAGCCACTCATCAGGAGTTCTTTGGGTTCTGAAACCCTCTTGTGAGAAAATAAATGAAAACTCTTTGAAGTGTAAACCACACCTGATGTGAAAGAAGGTGAGGGCCCCTCAGTTCCAGAAGGACATGGAGCTGCTTGAGAGAGTCCAGCACAGAGCCACAGAGATGATGAAGGGAGTGGAGCATCTCCCTGATGAGGAAAGGCTGAGGGAGCTGGGTAAAAAGAAGACTGATGGAGTGACCTCATGAATCTTGATCAACATGGAAAGGAGCTAGGCTCTGCTCACAGGCATCCAATAATAGGAGAAGGGGCAACCTGTGTCAGCTGGAACAGAGGAGGTTCCACATCAATATGAGAAGCAACTTATTCCTGGTGAGGGTGACAGAGCTTTGGAAGGGGCTGCCCAGGGGGTTTGTGGAGTCTCCTTCTCTGGGGATGTTTGAAACCCACCTGGACTGTTCCTATGCGACTATATCCAGAGGATCCTGCTCTGCTGGGGATTTGGACTGGATGCCCAGTGCAGTCTGCCCAGGCATACTGCAGGAGCAGTGCATACTGGAATATAGTTCAAGGCTCTACTGAAATTTGGATTAGTTGTGGGCATTGTAGTAGTGTAAATCATGTTATATAAAAGCTACTTGGCTATGGGAGCAAGCTTGAATTGGAAAGAGCTCTTCCAAAGCGAGTGTTCTGGTGGTCTGACATGCTCCTCTGGTGGGAAAAAATACTACCAAGGCAAACTGGGTTCGAAGAAGCTGAGTAGAAATGCAGTGCCTCGTTGGGCTGTACAAAGAGGATGAACTGGAAATTGAAGATCAGTACTTGCTTCTTGTAACTTTGGAGCAAAGAACAAGTATTAAAAGCAGAACGCATAAAAAGGATGAACAGCACTAGGGATGCCAGCAGGTCTAGGAATGTCATTCTCCCCCTGGACTGGGCACTCTCCTGGAGTACTGGGGGCAGTTCTGGGCCCTTCACTTGAAGAAAGAGATTGAGGTGCTGGAGCAGGTCCAGAGGAGCAGTGAGGCTGGGGAAGGGACTGCAGGGAAAGTCTGATGAGGAGAGGCTGAGGGAACTGGGGTTGTCTAACCTGGAGGAGACTGGGGGAGACCTTATCACTCCCTGTAACTGCCTGGAGGGAAGCTGTAGACAGGTGGAGTTTGGACTCTTCTCCCAGGCAACTAGTGACAGGATGAGAGGGCAGGGCCTGAAGCTGCCAGGGGTGAGTTAGGTTGGATGTTAGGAAGCCCTTCCACACAGAAAGGCTGATCAGACACTGGAATGGACTGCCCAGGGAGGTGGTGGAGTCCTCATCCCTGGAGGTGTTTAAGACTGGATGTGGCACTTAGTGCCCTGGTCTAGCTGATGTGGTGATGTCAGGTCACAGGCTGGACTGGATGAGCTCAGAGTGCTTTACCAGCCTCAGTAATTCTGTGATTCTGTGAACCAATATTGTTCTATTCAAGCTGGATGGGGCTCAGAGCAATCTGTTCTAGTTAGAGATGTAGGGTGGTTGGACTAGGTGACTATTAGAGGTCCCTTTCAACTCAATACAATCTATGCGTAGTTAGTATACTTGTCCCATGTGTTTGGAGATGATGTAGTACTAAAGAGGACTCAATTTTGATTCTGATTAAGCTGTTTTAATTAAAACTGCTAATATTTATTAACAAGACAATGGTAGTTTGTTTTCTTTTTATGTGTGAGACAGATAAAAGGAGAACTGAATAGAGGAAAAATAAATAGTAAAACCAGTGACTTCGCACACTGTACTCACATGCAAAATAAACTAAAGGAAAATGTCCCCATCCTGTTCCCTCAGTTTCTCTTGATGGTTACAGCAACATCAGATATTTACAACATTAGGTGAGATCCAGAGCGTGGTTGTTACTTTTAAGCTGACACTGTCCCCTTACAAATGTGATGCCTTTACAACTCGATGCACTGAAGTGTCTCTAAAGATGCACAAAACCAAACCTGTATCCCATTCAACTCTTTTCCTTCTTGAAGTTTTGGGGACTATACTAAAGTTCTGTCATCCTGGCACTTGCTGTAGACAAAATAAAGATGAAATGCAGAGCGAGATGTAGTGTAAAATATCACTCAGGCTGTAAATGGAAGGCTTTGCCCTTCTTTTTACAAGACTAGCAGTTTCCTTCAGGCAGGGATTTCCTGTGGGGCACAGCTAACCCTGCTGCAAAGGAAGTTTGCTGCTTTCATTGACTCTTTGTTGCTGAAGTATTCAGTGACACCGATGTCCGGTGAATTTGAGTCCTTTGCTTGCTAAAGGAAAAGACTCCCTCTGCTCTGCTACTACAACTATAATAAAATATATTTTGCTTCAATCTACATGAAGACTCATATAACCCACCTTTTTGTGTTACTGCATCAGTACATCCCCCTTGGTATGCTGCTTCCCAAGGTAAGAAATACAGACAGGCGTGGTGCCTTCTCTGTAGACAGGGAAAGATCTTTTCGCTGCCAGTGTCAGATGAATTTGTGTGTTGTTAGAGTTCCGGGCTCAGTGCTGCAGGTGAGCTTGTCTCCACCCATGGATCCATGACTACCAACAGGCAACTGCTCCATCTTTTTGTACCTAAGGAGAGGTCTGTGGTCAGGTAGCAGGTGTTGCAGGTGAAATAAGTCCTCAGGCCTCTCCAGCCACAGCTAGCCCATGGGCAGGACAGCTTACAGAGCAAGTGTAGTGGGCTCAGCGCATCCTGCTTTCTTTACCAGTCTCATTTTAAACTTGTTTTCCACTTCTTATAAATCCATCAGGTCATAACAACCATTTCAGCCCTTTAGGCTATCAGTAATTTTGTGAAGGCAGATAGTCTTGATCCATAAAGATGAAGACAATATTCATGGCTCCCTAGTGAAGCATCCAAGAGAAACCAAATGTTTAGGGTTAGGTCTGCTTGTGCCTTTACCCAGCCAAGCAGCAAGTGGCTGCTTTGGGTATTATGCTGGTCATTCAGCATGTAAAGCGTACGTGACTTCTCAGGCATGGATCTTTCAAATTGCTTCACTTACTCTATTAAAACTTTCTGAGTAATCATATCTGTTTTTCTTTCTTTCTTCTCTTTTCTATTCTTGGAAGGTCCCTGTGTGTCCACAAAGGCCAGTGCAACACATGAGCCCTATTTTTGGACTCCAGTGCTTCTAATCTCTGTGGTTTACACTGAAACGTTGGCCTATTTCTCACCTCACTGCTTTTTATTGGTGTTTTTGGTGCAACTTTTAAGATGATCTGCTGGCCTAATTAGTACTGATACATTTATCATGTGTACATATTTGTGTGTCTTCATCAGAGCTAATGCATGTCGGTAAGTTTTAGAAAGGAAAAAAAAGGGGAAGCTTTCTATAAACAATGCTATAGGCTTTGTGATGAATTGGGTGTAACCATGGAGAGTGGCAGAGGTGAAACAGGCTGTCTGTTAAACAGGAAACGAGTGATTAACATTTTTTGTCCTACTGATCATAATTATTCCCACTGGCTGAAAAAAAATAAACACCCCTTAGTCTTTCTTTACTACAGTTGCAGAATAAAATGTGAAGCTATTAGTCATTCTGACATTGTGTGGATGAGCTGCTACTTTATTACTACGGGTTTTTATTTATTTAAATTAACTTTGCTTATAATTGTGATTCCTGTTTTCTGTGCAATAAACTGCTTGTGCTCTGCATTCAAGGACAGCTTGCTTCAAACTGTTACCAGTGCTGTGGTGCCTGTATCCCCTGTACAGTTGCCTGGTTGCCACATTAGAGCCTGCTGTGAATAATTGTAAAAGGACTACCTGCCCATCAAGAACTTCAGCAGGTTTATTGTACTACAGATAATTGAAAGAGTTTTAATCCCTTTGGTGAGCACATGTTAGTGGTGCTGATCTTGGCTGCACCCGTCGTTCCATACATCATTGGCATAGAATCATACAATCCTTTAGGTTGGAAAGGACCAAGATCAAGTCCAACCATTAACCTAGTCCTACAAAGCTAGACCATGTCCCTAAGCTCCATATCTACGTGACTCTTAAACACATTCAGGGTGGTGATGCAACTGCACCCCTGGGCAGCTTGTTCCAGTGCTTGATGATCCTTTCAACGAAGAAGTTTATCTAATGTCTAACCGAAACTGCTCCTTGCTGTGTCTGGAGGCGTTGTCTTGTTTACCTTTCTTGAAAAAAAGATACAGGTTTGTTTGTTGGTATGGTGGCCTGTGTTCCACCAGACTGTTTTGAAAGACATCAATTACACCCCTGACTTCTGATTGCTTATTAATTGAATCCTTTATCAGGTTTACTCTGATAGCACCTGGGACTTATGCCAGGGCACACAGGTTAGGAATGTGTCTTGCTTTGCTGCTTTTGTGTTACTGGTGTAACTGCAGCACAAGCTGCTTGCAAAGGCCAGTGTTCTGAGAGCACTTAAAAGAGGGAGGAGAAGAGGCTCGGGCTGACTTTGAAATGTTCCTCTTCAGTGAAGCCTCAGTGTTGGCCTCCTGCATCACTAATGAGCTTGAGAAATGCTGCTTCATCACAAGCCATGTACATGTATACAGATATACATGTTCCATACCAACGGGAAACAGCAATGTTTACTTACAAATAGAGAGCCCTTGCATTAGTCAGGTCCTTGTTTTCATCTATCACCAAATACATGGTTCAGCCGTTAGCTTTGGATTGTTTTCATCCCGTCTTCCCTTATTTTATAACCTTCACAACTTTTGTGTTATCCTGAAGGCTATTTGCCTTTTATTTTAACACCACCTTGTTGATACTTTTCTTTCACTGCTGAATACCGGTAGATTTTAGACAAACCTGTTGACTGTCTTGGATTCCCAGATAATTCAGCAAAGAGGGTGGAAATTCCATTTAACAAATCCCTTGTAAAGTCTCTCAATTTTCATATGGATCTTCGTCTGTTGTTTTTCCTAATCAGTGTCACTTAGTTTCCTTGGCTTTGAAGTGCTGGCAAATGTTTGTATATTTGATGTATGCTGTGTTGATATTACATCGTGCCTGTATTGTGGTGATGGAAGTAAATGTAGTTATAAAATGGGGTACTGGCACTGATGTAGGTGATGGTTAACCTCACTGTGGCTCTGTCTCCCTCTTCAGTGTACAGAAATGCCCAAACTGCCATTAAGGAAAAGTGCTTCAGAGGAGTCTCCTTCGAATGAAGAGGAGGGTATCTGGGGATAGCAACTGGGAATTACTCAGATACATGTCAGTAGAGTTGCCAGTTCTGACATGCAACTGTGCATAGCCAAGTCCTTGGAACATTGGTGTCTGGAGCTGTGCATGCGTTTGCTGTTGCCACATATGATGTTTCAGAGGATAAACTTCTAGTGGTTGTGAAATCCTGTCCAGTTCCTGATGCCACATGCGGCAGCGGGATGCAAACTGGAGGATGGCCAAGCCAAAGCTTTGTAGTTGTCTTCTACAGCTATGAGAAAGAAGCGTAGGAGAGTATACATCTGTGGACCTAACTAAAGAGTGTGCAGGACTCAGGTTAATGCCACTGACATGAGGTCACAGGAAACCCCTTTCTGTGCAGGAGAAACTTTTATATTAAGACCAAATAATTTGTGATGATAACATACAGCCTATCCCTTTCTTGTACATTTGTGCATGAAACAAGGGATACATTGCTGAAATGTTATCAAATGAAGCAGTCTATGAAGGTACTGCCATTTCTGAAATGATGTTTCATGGGTGGTGGTCAGGGAAGGACATTGCCACGCCACCATCTATAACGGAAAGTGTAGAGAAGCAGTGCAAAGCCTCTCTTGTAAGGTCAGAATGTTTCTTCACTTTTTCTAGCTAGCAGTTCTTAACTGTGTAACAGAGCAGGACAAGAATGAAGTCAAACAAAAGCAACCCTCAGGAACAAATGACCCAAAAAAGCATGACCTATTTGGGAGGATATCCTGCCCTTCCACCTTCATGCAGCTGCAGGTGGCAAATTGCCAGCATCTTCTAAATATGACTTTTTGACCCGAGGCAAAGTGACTTGCTTTCTGTCCATACCCCTGCCTGACGACGTAGAAGGTTTCCGAGCTGTAATCAAAGAATCGTACAGTTGGGTGGCAAATACAGTGATTTCATTAACACTTGAAGCCTCTGACACTGCAGCCAGATGTGCAGTTGTGTTTGTAGACATTGTAGTAGCAGGAACCTTTCTGAAAGAGAAATGTGGCTAGGTCTGTTTTATGAACAAGAGTGCTGTCTGTTGACGAAGCCCTTTCTGGTGTACCACACTAGGTCAGAGGTAAACCCAAGCTCCATGTGCAGCATTTTTATCTGAACTTTGTGTGTCTCATAGTCCTTGTATGAAATGAACAGGATTGCCTGACACCAGACTGTTGGACCAAAGGAAATTCGGGTGTATCTAGGGTTGTTAATGTTCTCTTTCCTCCTCTGCCTCCTCACCATTGCCAGTGCAAACTTGGCAGGATGGTTGGAAAGCACAGGGAATTGGGTGCAGGCAGTATGTCTAGCTTAACTTTGGATAGATACCGTGTTGTGCCATTTGGCCATGGTTTAGCCTGACTGCTGCTGTCTGGCTGTTAATGCTAAAGGAGCCCTGAGCCAATAGCTGCCTGTCCTTTTTATACTTTCCTAGGAGGTATTTCTTTTAATGACTAATTTTTGGAGTGGTTCTTCCAGTGAACTCAAAAAGGAGGGTGATTTGAATGTCTGGATATACTGTACAGTCCCCATACATAGATCTTCAGGGTCTGATGCCCTCAGTGTGTGGAACCTGGCATCTCTGCGGCAGAGCTTTTCCTTTGGTGTTGAGACAACAGCCAGAGGGACTCTGCTAGTTCTGAGTCCTGTAAGCTGTCAGTAACAAGACACACTAACACAGCTGGCTCATGTGTGAGCCACCACAGATGAAAGCAGACGCCTCTCAATGATGGTGTTAGCTCGTGGGTCTCAGAACTTCTTTCTTACCATCACCAGTCCTGACTTTCCAAGCAGGTTCCTATTGCAGGATTCTCCAGCTTTTAGTTAGAATAAGCAGTTTCCCCCTTCTCATTTTTTTCTTGTTTTGAGTTGTGATTTTGGTTAGAGGCCTATGGCCAGAAGCACTTTAGCATGTTGTAGTCTCTGAAAGTTTCTAAATCCATTTCAGATACTGTTTGGAGATATCTGAGAGCTACAGTTAGATCTTGTGCCTCAGTCTCTATTTGCAGCCATTTCAGCCAGTGGTAGCACAAGCCAAGTAGCAACATGTGTAGTCTGCCCCTTGAATGAGATACAGGATAGCAATAGCCTGCTGAGATGTCTTCTGAGTGGAAAGTAGGTGGGCAGTCATCGGACTGTTAATTTTAATAGAAATGCTTTACCTGTGTATTGTGGAATCACTCTAGCTCTTATGGCCACCGACGGCCTCCCGTTTTCTTATGGTTGCATTTGCCTCCAGAGGCCAACTCCTCCTGTCTTTGTTACTAGTTGCTGGTGAATCTAGCTTCCAAGGAGCCATGGCATATCTTATTGGAATGCCATCAGCATACACACCTTGATAGCAAATCTACTCATTTTGTTAAAGCATATAATCCGTTGCATCCATTCCTTGCTGTCCCTTTTGGTGGCTGTTACAGTGCTGTGGCTGAATGGGTGCTGACTCTGTCACCATGGACACTCGTAGGTGCTTTTACAAAGTTTGGGTCTTACTGTTCTGCAAATACTCACAGATCTACAGTTAGTTCCTGCTTGGAGAGGTTTGCAGTGGGGTTAAGCAGGAGCTCTGCAGTAGGAGCTCTGCTTGGCTTACCTCTCTCCCTTATGTGTTCCATAGGCAAGAGTGAATGAAAGATGCCCAACATGACTGTGGAGGGTCTTGCTTCAGTAAGTACAGACCTACAGTGCTGGAACGTTTAACAAAGCAGCTGTGGTTTTGGGTGTTTCTCCTCAGTAAAACACCATAGTGAGGCACCGAACAAAGACGACCTCAATTGCAGTTGGTTGTGATAGGGGTACAGGGGTCTTTTTCAGCAATTGTAAAAGTTAAACTGACGTGGCATGCTTTATTATAAATATCCCAGGTGTAAGTGCAGTCTGAGGTATCAGCAGAGCTGCTTACACACAGGGGTTACCTGGCTGAGAGATGTACTCGTTTAACCGTTTCTGAAGTGTAAAGCAGTTTGAGTTTTTTGTTGCTTGGAAGAATTGTTCCAGTGCTTGACTTAGAGCACTGAGGTCCAGCTGTAGGAATGGTTTTAAACCGAACAATGATGTAGGTAGATTAGGACTAAGGAGGTTATTCTTCAGTGCGAGGGTGGAGAGACACTGGAACACGTTGCCCAGGGTAGGTGTGAGTGCTCCAACACTGGATGTGTTCAAGGCTGGGTGGCATGCGGCTTTGAGCAACCTAGCCTAGGAGAAGGTGTCCTTGTCCATGGCAGCGAGTTTGGAACTAGATGAGCCTTATGGTCCCTTCCAACCCAGACATTCTGTGAATCTATGAAAAGTTGGAAATGCAGCTCCGTGGTAAAAACATAACAATTCAAAGGATTTGTTTTCTTAGTTTCACGAGTTTTATTAGCTAGCATGTGCTCGTTGCATTGCATTCAGCAATGGTTTTGCATATGTTTGCTCTTAAACCAGTGTGCACTGGTAACTTGTCCACAGCTCCCAGTCCATATGCTAAAGTATGGCATCAAGTTGCGTTTGCAGACCAAATGGGAGTGGAAGTTCTTGATACTTTATCACAGAGGCAGGAACTCAATCCCAGGAAACACTCCACAGGTGGCAGCAGTCCTGCTGCTGTTCTGGTGAGATTGTGATGAAATTCCAGCATGGGTGCTCTTGAAGCAACCTGGCAGGGGTCACCGCCACACAGAAATTTGCCTTGAGATGTGTCCCCTTTCCTTTGATGTCACTCAGGCCAAGTCTTGAGAGAGACTTTGCTTTGAAGTCCTGCTGAAAGCTGTGGTGAGAGGTGTCTCACAGCATGCTGGGGCTGATGGTGCTGCTGACTGCCTCAGCCACCACCAGCCCCGTTGCTCTGGTGCCTGCCAAGATGTGCCGCTGAAACTATACTGTTTTATCAGGTCATGTTTGTGTCTGGCAAAGATTTGTAGACACAACATCATTAACAGCAGTGCATATTTTCACAAGATTTACCTCTTCAACGCTTTTCCCCAAGTCAGTAAATCAGAGCTTCTTTAATGTCCTGCTGGCTGCGTGAAAAACAGGAATTTATGTAACAAGCTCTGGGCCGCAAACCTTTTCCTGTTAGGAAAATTTTTTTTCCATTGCTGGCAGAGTTAGGAGACAGCTCTGTTACTCAAAGAGCGACCTCAGATGTCCTCGGTACAATAATACCAGATTATAACATTTTTGATGACTAAGGAATAGCAGCGATTACTTAAATAATTTAACGCTTAGATTGCAGAGAAGAGGGAACTAATCCTTAGCGTGATATTTTCTCCGCCTGATGTTTTGTGTGTTGGATCTACCTATTTGGATAGTAAACATCAAGCCTGGGCCAACTGGGTATGTTTACAAAATACAGTAAAAAAAAAAATAATAAAAAAATAAAGGAACGGGCACAGGAGGTTTTTTAATCAACACAAACACAGGACAACTTTCTTGCGACATTTCTAGAGCTGCACTTCTGTCAGTTGGGAACTTGGCTGTGGACCCTGAGTGAAAACAAGAGGCTGTGCCAAGCCAGCCTCACAGGGCGTCTCAGTCAGCCCCTTGCCGCGGGCAAGTCCAAAGTTGGATGTTTTGGCTTATCTTTTCCACGTGGTAGCTGATGCTAGTGAAAATAAAGTTTCAAGGACTTTCCTAGCTCCCGGTAGCTAGATAGAGGGTGATGTTTTCATGGCAGGGTTGCCTGCAGTGAAGAGACACAGTCATCGAATCAGAATGTTTTAGGGTGGAGGGTAAATCTACCCTCTTTAGATTAGAATTCAGGAAGAAATTCTTCATTATGTGGGTGATGAGGCATGTGAACAGGTTGCCTGGAGAAATTGTGGATGCCCCATCAGTTTGAAACGGTTCCTCCTTGTCCTGTCATCAGATGCCCTCCTAAAATCTTCCTCTCCAACTTTTCTCTAGACTCCCTTCAGGTACTGAAAGGCTGCTATAAGGTCTCCCCTGACTCTTCTCCAGGCTGAAGAACGTCAACTCCTTCAGCCTGTGTCATGGCCCTTGCAGGGAATCTGAGCCTGTAGTCTCTGCATGGAGTCTCTTCATGAGATGTGTATTTTCACATTGCATGTCTCCTTCTAGTCTTTGCTTCTGTCTGATGTGTGTATATGCAGTGGGGAAAGAAATGCATCTTTGACTAAGCGGCTGCACAGAGGAGGACAGGTAGAGTAGAGAAAGTGTAGTAAGACATTTCTAGAGATGCTGAACTCATAGACAGCACTCTGGGTTGGGAAATAGAGCAAAAGCAGCTAGAGAACAGAGCGGTGACATGGTGCTTGTCCTCTGCTTTGCATCACGAGGTAAGCAAGGCTCCATGAGCTACATTGCCCTCATGGTTTGGTGCAGTAGTGGTGCTGCTGGAGGTCAGGTTAAAACTTAAAAGAAGCTAGATGGGAGGAAATGGGTAGGAAACCAGAAGACAGAATGTGGGTTTTGTAGGTTTAGCAGCAGTGTTTTCAGAGAATTGGTCGGCTGGCCTGCTGGTCAAGACCACCACTTTCCATTTTTGTTCCACCAAACTTTTCTTTAGACAACTCACTAAAAATGCCTGTGAGTCTGCCATTGAGGTCTAATTTATGCTCTGTCCATTTCATGTGTTGCTTTGTGGGTCCGTCCTGCTTGTGCTGCATAAATTGCAGTCTTAGCACAAGACCGTGAGTCCCCATCCAGACTGTGCTCCCGTCCAGCCCTCCTACCAAGAACTAGGGCTGCCTGTTCCAGCACTCTCTTTGAACTTGTGGTCTCGTGTAAGCAATTCTGTCAAAATATAGGGTGGTTTTTCAGTTGATCTCTAGCTTGGTGATGCAAAGGGCAGTCTTTGGTTGACAGGTCAACCTGTGGGCTTGGATTTTGCATTTTTTAATCTTTCTGATATTTTTTTCTTTTGAGAAGAAATGCGAGAGATTACTTCTGGCTGAGGAGATATTGAAACCTTCAGTACCTCTCATCAGGCTTGGCACAAGATATCTTGTGCCCTCGGGGATTAGAAGAGTCAAGTTAGCATATTAGAATGTTAATTTTGAAAGAGAAAGATGGTTTTAAGACCGAGGTTTCAAATACAATTTTGTCTAAGCCGTTTGTATTCCTTTCTCCCTTATGATTTCTTAGGCAACCTACGATGTTTATTTGTAGAGATTAGAACCTAGTCCTCAGCTGGTGTTCTATATGTGTTTTCTCACGTAATACAAGTAGCGTAAACATCGGGAATGCTCAGCGACCGTACTCACAGGCTGGCACATTTGCAGGACTTAGGGATGTGCAGGATGAGAACCCATGATAAGGACTGTAGACCAGGATCTAGTGTTCCCAAACTTTGCATTAAATAGTAATAATAAAAAATGCCTAAATGCGGCCAGGTTCAACTCTTAAGAGTGAAGCTGGTAATGAAACTTCGGTTGTCTTCTTGATTTCTATGAAGATTTGTATTGCAGAACAGCTCCTTCAGCATTTGACTTAACTTTTTTGTAATCACAGAATCATACAATCATAAAATGGTAGGTGGTTGGAAGGGATCTCTGGACATTATCTAGTCCAACTTCCCTGCTAGGACCAGTTCTCCTAGAGCAGATCACACAAGAACACATTGAGGTTGGTTTTAAATGTCTCCAAAGCTGGAAACTCCACAGCCTTTCCGGGCAGCCTGTTCTAGCGCTCTGCTGTTCTCACCGTGAAACCGTTTTGCCTAAGCGTATCTCCTACATTCCAATTTATGCCCATTGCACCTTATCCTCTTGCTGGCACCTCTGAGAAGAGCCTGGTCCCATCGCGCTGACACTTGCCATGTCAGATGTGATTTGGCCTCATGACAGATAGGCACGGAAAACTCTCTGTAAGCTCATTTCAGCTGGTTCTGAGTGACGAGCTGCCAAGAGGTGTTTCCAGACCAGTATGATTTCCCATTTCATTGCTACCCCTGTGTTTTCTAACAAAAGGAGAGTATCTTTACAAAGACAATACCACGCAAGATGCATGTTACTTACACCCTATTTTGTTTTTCAGAATTCAATCCGTCACAACCTATCTCTGCACAGCAAGTTTATCCGAGTGCAGAATGAGGGAACAGGGAAGAGCTCCTGGTGGATGCTCAATCCAGAAGGAGGAAAGAGTGGCAAATCTCCTAGGAGACGAGCGGCATCCATGGATAACAACAGCAAGTTTGCCAAAAGCAGAGGCAGAGCTGCCAAGAAAAAAGCATCCCTTCAGTCTGGTCAAGAGGGAAATGGTGACAGCCCTGGGTCGCAGTTCTCAAAGTGGCCTGCAAGCCCTAGCTCTCACAGTAACGATGACTTTGATAACTGGAGTACATTTCGACCTAGAACTAGCTCTAATGCTAGCACCATTAGTGGGAGACTTTCTCCTATTTTGCCAGAGCAAGATGATCTCGGAGATGGGGATGTGCACTCCATGGTATACCCATCATCAGCCACCAAAATGACCTCTACTCTGCCCAGCCTTTCAGAGATGAGTAATTCTGAGAACATGGAAAATCTTTTGGATAACCTTAATCTCTTGTCACCTAATACGTCAATGACTGTGTCAACCCAGTCTTCATCTGCCACCATGATGCAGCAAACACCGGGTTACTCGTTTGCATCCTCGACCACAAGTATAGGGTCACCAAATCCAGACTACAGAAAATTCACCTATGCTCAAGCTAGCATGAACTCTTTGCCTCAGATTCCTATGCAGACTCTTCAAGACAGTAAATCAAGCTATGGATCGCTAAGCCAATATAACTGCCCTGCAGGGCTTCTGAAGGAGTTACTGACTTCTGATTCTCCACCACACAGTGATATCTTGGCATCAGTAGACACTGGTGTTTCCCAGGCTGGTGGCAGGGTGCTGGGCCAAAGTGTGCTGATGGTCGCTAACTCAGTGATGCCGACTTACGGCAGTCAACCACCCCACAACAAAATGATGAACCCTAATGCCCGCCCTCACCAAGGACATAACCAGCCAACACCTGCAGTTAATGGTCGTGCCTTGTCACACACAGTGAACACCATGTCACACACATCAGGTCTAAATCGCTTGTCGACAGTGAAGACTTCGTTACAAGTGCCTATGAGTCACCCGATGCAGATGAATGCTATGAACCCGTACGCCCCTGTTAACAGTTGCAATGGCTACGGAAGGGTGGGAATTGTTTCCCTCCACCAGGAGAAGCTCCCCAGTGACTTAGATGACATGTTAATTGAACGGTTGGACTGTGACATGGAGTCGATTATCCGTAATGACCTTATGGATGGAGAAACGTTAGACTTTAATTTTGACAGTGTATTGCCTAACCAAAGTTTTCAGCACAGTGTAAAGACAACCACACACAGTTGGGTGTCAGGCTAGGATGTAGTAGGAGGTAAGCTGTGCTTTTTATGTTAAATCTGAAAAACAACTAAAGGGAAAAGGGATGTCAAGATGCTTAAAATCTGGGTGATCGTCTGTGTTGGCATGTGAAGTGCTTCTGTTGCAGTCACTCACTTTCCAGTCCTTTGCTAGTTTGAGAATCAGATTTGCACCGGTGTGTTAGGACCGCCACGTATCGGCTTCTGTTACTTCATATGGGGCACTAATATTTGCCATTCTAAACAAAAGCTTGCTGGCAACTAGCAATTAATGAATAAATCTTCTCTCCCCGATTAGCTATCTTAAATCTGTGTTGAGTGTATTTTAATCTAGTAGATTTTGTGGTGAATGTTAATTTGTTCTTTTTGTTGTTTTTTTTCTTCCTAGGCTATGGTTAAATTCTTCAGACTTGTCTGACAGCAGGAACTGAGAAAAAAGCAGTTCAGAGATGTCCTTCACTCACCTCCCTTTTCAAATGTTCTTCACAAAGCTGTGCGCATGCACAAACTGGTTTTTTGGGGGGTCTTTTTTATTAGGTTTTTTTGGTGGGGGGGGGGGGGGGTGTCTTTTTTCTTCCTTTCGTCAGAGCTGGCAGCAGACAGAGTATTTTCCTGTACAGGATGTTTGCCCAAGGTTTGCAGGTTATGTGCTGCTGTAGATAAGAACTGTGCCATTGGAAATGTCATTACTCTGAAGTGCCAAATTCACTACACCGTATAATCGCAGCAAAGACTCTTACTCACATCATGTTGTGCTTTTGGTTTTGTACAGTATGATCTCTAGAAGAATTGTTTTTTAAGACTTTCTGTTTTCGTCCAAGAAAAGTTTATAAACTTTTGTAAGAATACTGTGATGATCACATGCCCTAAGTAAGCTTAACCTTTGTTGATGTCACCTGTGATGAATCGAGCTAACTCTGGACTTGCCTGGCAGAAGTACAAACTGCATTACTTTCCTCAAAATTGCCACACATTTCATAGGGGAGCAGAATAGCCTGTTAGATATGATCCTAATAAACTCACTGACTATTCAAAGCAAACAATAGGTTAAATGCCATTTGATAAGTTACCTGTATTCATGTACATTTATGTAAGAATAGATCTGAATTTCATTGTCAGACTAATGACTTTATTGTTGGACTTGAGATAATTTTTGGAATACTTTCCAAGCTATTTTTCTTATAATTAAAGTCTACTTTTGTTACATAGGCAACTTAAAAAAAACCTTCTGCGATCTGGCAGCATTCATAACCTCTTCATTTTGTACAGTATTTTAACTGGATTAAGTACATGTCTTTATAAGTTTCCCTAGCACCTGGGAGTGCTAATAAAGGAAAAGCTTAATAAGGTTCTTGAATACAAAACATTTCTGTCCCTTTTTCCCCCCCCTCCCCGTTGACTGATGTATAAATGTAGACAGCGTTATGTTTAGGAAATATTTAATCCCTTTTATGTATACATTTTTAGAAATGTCATCTGCTTCTACTATCATTTTAACTCTGACTACCACAAAGTGTTAAGTTTTCATCGTTAGATGCTTGTACAATGCTTCACATCTATATTTATTTTGTGGAGGTCTCATAATGTTTGTGCACTCAAGAGCAAGACCTTACGGGGAAAAGCAGTAATTTTAGTAAAATTAACGCCCAAACTGTATTTTGTCTTAGTGTGAGGGTTTGCCAGCGTTTCTGTTGTAATGCAGTATGTCCGAAGAGGCTTTTCAGTGAGAAGCTAAAACTCAGGTGACGCCCTGTCACGGGACTCAGTTTCACTTATTTTAACAGTAAGAGCGATACAGTAAGTGACGAAGCCAAACACATAATAGGCACGGAGGGTAAGGACAGTGTTACTGACAGAGGCCTTGTTCTGTGGAAAAATTTGCTCTTGTTGGAGTTGGCACTCCCACAGCTACCTGGACATTTTCAGGATTGGGGGGCTTGGGTAAAGGATTTCTGATGTTTTTATAATCACTTTACAATGATTGGTTTGCTCATATGTGCAGACACGTCTCTTCCCTGGTTGCTACACATTGTTTGTGGTAAAGAAATCTTTGGAGCTTTCTTCTCATATACTGGTGGGACGAAGAGCTTTTGTGCTAGGGCTGGCTCCTGGAAAATGTAGAACATTGAAACTTTATCTTCCCTGTAGGGATGGTGTATGCTGAAAGAAAGAATGGGATGTGCCAAGTAGGTGAAGTTCAGTGACACACCATGTGTTTAATGATCCTGTTAGGACTTTCCTAGGGCTCTGCAATGTATGTATCGATGTGCTAGCATGTAGCTCCCTGTTGGACTTAAATCATTACTCATTACAGCTGGTCCTGCTTTTTTTAGTATCCTATTACAGTTGTCAGCAGTTCCAGAGGATGATCTTAAACTGTCCTGTGGTACAGGATTCTACCCCAGCATGAAATTGGTATTTGAACTTCTGTTGAGCAAAGTGAATTGTTCCTGGTGCCGAAGCCTCAGTGAAGCCGCCTGCCTTTACAGGCGACTGTCTCTCGTAGTGTTCTTACCACCAAATTCAGTGTCTGAAACATGATGGTGAAACCCTGGCAGTGGAACAAGCAGAGGACTCACAAATGTGTTTCTGAAGATCCTTCTTTCTGCTGTGTGTGCAAAAAGGTCTGCTCCCAGATGGGCACTGATACGCATAGGCCACAATAGTCACTAAAAATGAGAGCAGCATTTGGTGCTGTACTCCATGGGCTTGAGGCCGATCACGCTACATAAAACATATACCTCCTGTTCATCACTTACTGCTACTGTATAGCCTCCTGTACACAGATATCTCCTTTCTTTCCTTTTATAACCATGAGTAACATAAATGTAGCTGTTCCTTAATTACAGCCGTCTGTAAGAAGCCCCTTTTAATTATTGGGAGAAAGCAGTTGTAGATAATCAGAGGTTTGGGCTGTGTGGTCAGAATGTTTTTGGTTTTGTGGTGCCATTCTAATAGTTTGCCATGGTAATCCTGGAATACTGTGAAGTCTGGTGAAGGGCCCTATTGTCTGCCTTGAAAACAAACATTATGTGACCTCTAGTAATAAATCCTTTTTCAGTAAAAGTACCGAGTTTCTGGAGTAACTTAGTTTGTCAGAATTGTTGTAAATGATTGGTTTGTGAGTTGTGCAGATGATCTTACCTATGCAGCCTCGTTTTTTGACTTTTCTCTGGTTTGTACTGTTATTAAAAGGTTATTGTATGATAGAGCTGTTCAGATATTTTAAATATAAAGATGTATTGTTTCCATAAGATAGCTATGCGATCTATGTTTAGGTAGTAGATGCATTCATTGGAAAGCTCTGCTTTGATAAACTGACAGTTTGCCTACACTTATAAGCAAAAGTCATACTGCTTATTATTGGCTTAAGTCAACAGAGCATCCCTGAGAAGAGAAGTGACAATTGGACCAATTATAAACCAGGATAAAATTTGCACTTGTTAAACCACTGGATGTACGTTAGGACTTTTTTATTTTT
Organism: Upupa epops; assembly: GCA_013397515.1. Taxonomy (NCBI): domain Eukaryota; kingdom Metazoa; phylum Chordata; class Aves; order Bucerotiformes; family Upupidae; genus Upupa; species Upupa epops. The sequence continues at coordinate 47,040 of VZRI01002315.1, read as the reverse complement.
TTACTGATTTGAAATTCCTATTTTCATGAGGAAATTGCTAGGATCCTTAATTTATGAGTGATTTAAAAGAAGGTATTCTCATTATTATTATTATTATTACTGTTGTTGTTTTGGTAATCATAAAGTAAAATGCAGCATGGTTTATGCAAACAAAACAAGCAAATTAGTCGGCATTAAAACCGGCCTCCTTTTTGAGGGTGTTCCACGAACCAGCAATATCGTGAGAGATTGGCGTGTACATAGCGCTCATTCCACTTGCAAGTGGGGTGACAGCTCTTCAACGCTTCACTGCTCTGACTTAGTCACATTGCAGATTTAAAATTCAAACGTGGGTATTTTCAGCAAAAGTGCCTGATGTACTTTTACAGACACACGAGAACAATCCCTGACAGTTTGTTGTATAAAGCCATAAATGTATATAAATTATGTTTCGAAGGTTTTGTGTCCTTTCTTGTGTACAGAGAATGAGATTTGTACCAGGATTCTACTTGTGATTAGTAATCCTTCTCCTCAGACGTTGCTGTAATCGCTTTCCTTACTGCGTAATCTTTTTAATGATGATGATGATGATGATGATCCCATTTGGACAATCCTGATGGCATTAGCAATTTTATATGGAAAAATACCTCATGGTACCAAGTCTTGTCTGGCAAGATGATACCATATTAACTAACAAACACTAACTGCGGAATAGTTAACAAATTTTCCATTACTTGGTATAAAGGAATTTCTCTCTCGGCATTGCTTCTGGAATTGGAAGTGTAGCAGGTATGGGAACCTGATAGGGCTGCGTTACCAGTGTTTTATCACAGCATAGTGTGCTAAAAGTAACTTGTTTACAAGTCTTTGAGACTAAACGCAAGAAGAATCCATGCCTGACTCTTAGGGCTTGTGAGAGATCTTCGTGTAGAGACGCTTTGGTACCGGGAGCTGCATTGGGCAGCATCAGACTGTGTTGCCAGTGCTTCAACAAGCCTAGTTCAGAGAAAATGACAACAAAAGTCCTGAGACCCTTTCAGAATGGCTATTTGTAAGTATAAGCTCTTAATAAAATTGCTATGACTGGAGATGGTAATTAGTGTATCAGAATGTTATGTAATACATCGTTAAAGAAGAAAAAAGAGAACCCGGGACAGTAACATCCATCAAACTGCAGGGAATAATTAGCCCTTTAGTCCAAATTACATGTTAGACCCTAATGCTATTAAATGTGGGAGAGAGCTGGCTCCGGAGTGACATTTTTCTCTTCCCTCTGGAACCCCCTTCTAAAGTAAGACGGTTTGCTCTTGGCTCTCTCTCCTCTCATTTTTGCCTCTTGCCTTCCTCTGCACCTCCTGCCTTCCCAAAGTATGCACTTCTCCTTGGAGTAAGGCTTTTTTTGCTTTGCCAAACATTTAGGCTCTAGAGGCCAAGCTGCGTGGCGCTGCTCCTTTGGCAGCTAGCTACACTTCATGCTGTGGTGGCGGAAGCACTGGCTGATGTGAGTAGGGAGAGCAGGAATGTATAATTTTTGTAAATTTTTTTTTAAACTTAGATTGTGTTTCAAAACAGAGCTGGAAGAAAGGAGGAGAGGATGCCAAAGCAGACAGCCAACAACACCCACGCCACAGTAGTCTTGTGACGCCCAGATCCCTGTTTGCCTGCAGGTGGGGAGGGAGAGGGGTGGTGGAGAGCAGGCGTTAAATGAATTGCTGGCAGAAATGCCAGCTTGATGTTTAAGTGAGCAGAGGTAGACCTGAGGAGCATGAAAGAACACAGTGCACGTAGAAATGTTTAAGGATGTTTTAAAAATAATCTCCCCTTGTACTTTGCTCTTCCATCCATGTTCAGTTTAGCTTTGCCCTTTTTCCTTCAGCAGATGAAACACGGTGGGTTTGGTACCTGAGGGCAAGCTGAGGGTATCTGCACTTGCGTTTTGGAAAGTCTGGACATCTGGAATGGGGAGGGTTGAAGGTACTCTTTGGGGTCCTATGAAGCTGTTGTTGGAAAGGAGGTGTATCTCATTGGTACCTCACCAGTTACTGCTGTCGGGGGAGACAGTCCAAGCTTGCCTCTTTGGAAGGGACTGGCTAGCAATTTAGGACAATCTGGCAACGAGTGATTTGGATCTGCTGGTCTAGCATAGAAACCTGAAAGCATCCTTGTGCTCTGAGTCAGTTTATCAGTGTCATAAATAGGGGTTAGTGCAGAAACATCAGCTGCTAACATCACGCCGTTCGATGCTCCAGTTATCGTGACAAATACCATTAGCCGTTGCAGCCATTTATTGTGCAGCTGCTCAGTACAGATGGGGTTTGTGAAGACCCCGAGAAAGAAGAACGTGCTCTGAGGAGTGCTTGTTGTCTTGCCCACTGCTGGAATTGCATGCAAATCTCTGTTCATTACCTGGTGAGGTTTTGCCTGGGGTGAGGTTCTAGTATGTGCCAAAACGATAGCTAAAACGAGGGGGCAGGGGCAGCGCCCTATCTTATTTTATTTTATGTTTTTCTCCTTGCTGTGGTAGCCCGAGGCATTCAGAAATTTTGCATGTCTTTTTTTGTGAGTAAACTTCTTGTGTGGGTGTTTATCACTGAGATGATGGGAAAAAGCGCTTCGTGCAGTGCAACTCGAGGAGCACTGCAGGAAGCTTCTGATAATATGGCTATGGAGTCAAGAATCTGACAAGGAACTTGTTCCTAACTTGAAATCTCAACTACTTCCATCCTTGTTTCATACCGTTCTATATATAGTCGCTCTTGCCACCCTTCAGTGAAGATACCGTGTGCTTGCATTTTTTTCTAAATGCCCTAGAGTGACACTACCTGGGCAGGCAACTGCCCTGAGCTTGCACCAGTGCCTTGCTGGGAAGGGTGGAGTTTGGCAGGAACGTCTGTTTCTGAAATAATCAACCTTAGTTTTGGGGCTTTCAGGGAAGCACGTCATAGGATTGCACGCGTGTGCACTGGAAAGGGATGGGGGATGAACGTTTCTGCAGGAATAATGAGCCGTTTTGAGCATGGTGAAGCAATGCAGGTGATTGCTTCAAAGGGCAAAGAAAGCTGGATTTCTCTGGCACAAGGGCTTGATGTAGCAAGACAAGGGCAATTTCTGCTGGATTTTGCAGTTGTGTCCATTAGCAGTCTCGGATGGCACAACGTCCTGAGCCAACGTGTTGCTTGGGGCTTTTTTGACCAGGTGAAAACAAGCTGTGAAACCCTGTGAGAGCTGGAGTCTAATTTCAGGAGTCCAAATAAGCTACCACTTCCTGCTCCTCCCTTTCTTCCCCATTCACCCCATCAATTTACAGCACAAGAGTAACTGTTTGGGCTTTTTTAAAATATAATCTTTCCATCCTGCTCAGAGAAGTTGGGCTAGTGAAGACTGTGTGTTCTTTCAGCCCCAGCAGTGATAGTTGTGATACAGAAGTTCTCTGCCTCCTCCTCCATCAGCCCATACAACAGATGTCTTCATTTGGCAACCAAATGAGCCCCAAAGCCAAAGTTGATTCACTGTGGGGATGACTGACAGCAGGAGCCCTTTGAGGTGGGAAGTTTTGTCTGCCTGTGGCTCTCCTGCTGTCGAACTTCTAAATTGAAAATAGCCTCGGGGTGGAAGGGGAAGTCCTGTGGAAGGTGCCTCACTGCTGGCCCTCTCCCAGCCCACCTCAGTGTCCTTCACCTTTGCAGCAAGTCTTGTTGGTCTTAGAGGCAAGGCTTTCACGGAAGGGGTTCCAAGAAGATGTCTCATGCTGCTGCAGACAAACTGCTGGTATAAGCTTTTGCATCTGGAAATCTGCTTTCAGTGTAAAATAGAAGTTCAGCTCCCAGCACGCAGACGGCCTTGAGCAGCTGGTTGTCTTCATCTGAGTGGTCCTGGTCTGGTAGGTAGAGCCTGCTGGTGACTAGGTGGACAGATGCTGTTATTTGGAAATAACATTAAACAATAATACTCACAATAATTATATTCATAGGATTGCCCAGTTTGGATGAGACCTCCAAAGGTCATCTAGTCCAACCCGTGAGACTTGTTGCTTAAATAGGATTGAGATGAAAATGCCAGATGAAAAAGCAGTAGTGATACTGGTCTTTGCAAGGAGTCCCGTCATGATTGGAGACGCTGGATTTGACTTCCGTGTGGGATAGCTTCACAGAACATGTAACACAGACTTGGTATCAGTGTGGAATGAAGGGGGGAACAGTAGCCTTCTCACTGTTGAAGGGAGCCATGGCCAAGTCAGCAAGCATGGGGACATGGGTGACTTCATAAATTTTCCTTGCTGGAGTTCCAGAGACAGCTGGGATGTAATGGAGGTTTTCTCAGTGCCTGCACTGCTTTAAAGGGTTGGTCACTCAAATGCATGAGGTGCTTGGCTTTTCCAAACTAGGGAAACCACCACTGCCTCCCCTCAAGGACCTGCATCATTCAATGGCTTTGATCCAGCAGCAGCAGAAGTGGTCAATGAACCTACATCGTGAAGTGCATCACTATACGGCAAAGGGACACGTCAGGCTGTGCCAAGAGCTGGGGAGGGTTCCTGGGTAGTTTTTGAGTAGCTGGTAAACCTGTAGTTGTGATTAAGTGTTGGTGAACGTGAAATAGTGCACAGGGGAGAAGGGCTAAGTCATTCCAGTGCGTGTAGATGCGTAATGTGTCAGAAATAGCGTGGCCAGTAGGAGCAGGGAAGTGATTTGCTCCCTGTACTGGGCGCTGGTGAGACCCCACCTCGAATACTGTGTTCAGTTTTGGGCAAATTGAGGTGCTGGGGTGGGTGCAAAGAAGCGCAAAGGAGCTGGGGAAGGGCCTAGGCAACAAGTCTTATGAGGATGAGCTGAGGGAGCTGGGGCTGTTTAGCCTAAGGAAGAAGAGGCTGAAGGGACACTATCACCCTCTGTAACTACTTCACGGCACATTGTAGAGAGGTGGGTGCTGGTCTCTTCTCACAGGTAACTAGTGATAGAAGAAAAGGGAACAGCCTCAAGCTGCACCAAGTGGGGTTTAGGCTGGACGCTAGGAAAATGTTTGTACTGAAAGAGTAGTCAGGCTGGAACAAGTTACCTAGAGAGGTGATTGAGCCACGTCTTGCGGTACTTAGTGATAGTGTTTTGTGGTGAACTTGGTAGGTTTTGGTTGGACTTTATCTCAAGGGTCTTTTCCAACCTGACTGATTGTATGATAAGAATCCTGGATGAAATGCCACCACCATGAGAAGTATTTTGTCAGTTGTTGGAGTCTCAGCTCACAAATAGATGCGGATGGAAAGACACAGCAGAAATAAGGAGGGGATAGAAAACTTGTGTTGTGTTAACGCACTTGTGTCATCACTTCTGCATGCTCATTTGATTTGAAAGAGGGTAGTGCAGACTACAAAGAGCCAGGAGGCTGAGACTAAACAGAAGAAGAGATGAGTGAGGTGGGTATAGATGAGTGAGGTGATGGAGATCTGTAAAATTGTGGATGCTGTGGAGAAGGCGACGAGGAACTGATTAATCAGTTCTTTCAGTGAGACAGTTGAGGACACCCAGTGAAACGATTAGGCAGCAGTTTTAAATGAACGGAAGTAGTTTTTACACAGTACACGATTAAAATTCAGAGCTCATTGCCACAGGATGTTGTGGAGGCCAAAATTATAAATGTATTTAAAAAAAGGATTATACAAATTAATAGAAGACAGGACCATCAGTGGCTATTAAATACAATGGTCTGGATGCAGCCTTTAGCTCAGGAAGTCTCTAAATGGCCAGTTGTTGGAAGCTTGGACCGTGAACCAGGGAAGGGATTACTCTTTGGCCTGTTCCTTACAGTGTTTTCTCCTGCAGGTCACTGCTGGCCACTGTCAGGGACAGATGATTTGTGTAAGCAGACTGGCCTCAGAAGGATGTCTTCAGATTCTTAACTGTGCGAGGAACAGGTGCAGCCAGAAATGTCTATCCAACACCCTTCTGTGAGCTCTCAGTTGGTGGTCACGGACTGGCTGCCCCAGTGTTGAGATTCTTACTTGATATCTTTTATTGGGAAGAGTCAGCTGAAATGATGCTCCCGTCGTGATAAGCTGTGATGTAATAAATGCAAAGTATCGGGTTAGATTTGTAAGGTTTTCGGGGGGAAAAAAGTGCTCAAGGAACTCAGAGCAGGGAGGAAAAAAAAAATCTCTGTTCTTCTCAAGCAGCTCTTCCCTAGTAGCGCCATGGAGGTTGTACTGAGGGCAGGGATACAAATCCAAGCCTCCCTTCCACACCCATGGACTGAAATAGTACTTTCATTTTGTTTTTGTTGGCAGGTGAGGGCTTAAGGTCATTCTCATAGGCATGGGAAAGCCTTGCAGCTTGGTCTAGGTGGTCCTGCTGTGGCAGGGGGATTGGACTAGATGATCTTTCTAGGTCCCTTCCGATCCCTGATGATTCTATGATTCAAAGAGAGTCAACAGTGATCCTGGATGCTCAGCCTAGTAGAACTGGTCTGGAAGTAGCGGTGTGTAAGTTGTAGCAACTTCTGCAAAGCTGACAGCTGATGTTGGCCAGAAAATCTATGTGTGTGCAGTATGCTTTTGTATCTGCTTCTGGGCCCCTCAGTTTAGGAAGGATGTTGAGATGCTGGAATGAGTCCAAAGAAGAACAACTAGATAAAGGGGTAAAGGGGCTGGAAGGTCAGCCCTACGAGGAGAGGCTGATGGACCTGGGTCTGTTTAGCCTGAAGAGGAGGCTCAGGGGTGACCTCATCACTGTCTCTAACTACCTAAAAGGGGGTTGGGGGTCAGNGTCAGGCGGGGGTCAGTCTTTTCTCCCTGGATACTGGAGACAGGACAAGGGGTCACAGTCTCAAGCTCCATCAGGGGAGGTTTAGACTTGACATTAGGAAAAAGTTTTTTTACTGAAAGAGTGATCTGATTTGGGAATGGGCTGCCCAGGGAGGTGGTCGGGTCACTGTATCTAGGGGTGTTCAAGGTTAGGCTGGATGAAGTGCTGAGTGGCATAATCTAGATGTCAGATGTTTAGGGTTACTTGGTTGGTTTTAGGTTGGACTGGATGATCTTTAAGGACTTTTCCAGCCTCATCATTACTGTGAGATTGTGATACTGTGAATATTTCAGTGATGTAGAATGCAGTGGAGGGCACAAGTGTATTATTTTGCAGTAGTTTGAGCTTGTTCCTTTGTATGTTAGCAGAATGGCATGGTGCTTGCTGATTAAGAAATGCTGACCTCAAGATGAAGGAACAGCAAGGGGTGTTGTCCTGCCTGTAGCTGAGACTTCCCCACTATAGAGACTTCACAAGAAGAGACACTGAGTTGACAGCACATCTGAGTCTTGAATGCCAACAGCTATAAATACTGGGTGAGAGTGAAATTATGCTGTAACTCACCAGTCAGCATGCAGGAAATCACGAACTAGACTCGAGGGTTGAAAAGACGATGCTAATGGACTACCATGTGCACTGCAAACACAGCTTTATTTCCTTAGATCTGTGTCCAAAGCTGCTTCCTCTGTGAAGCTTTGAAATGGGAAGTTTGATCAATGCAGTCTCTTCTCAAAACATTGAAAAGGAATTGTTAAGAAGGCTGTCACCTCTGTGTGTTTCCCTTCCCACTATTAAAGGAAAATGGAGATAGCTAAACCTCCATCTGTGCGATATCTAAGTTCTTAAAATTAATGTTTGGCACCTCAACTGACTGAAATGTGGACTTTTTAATGTATTTCAAGTTGAGTAATAGGGAACCACATGCTTTATAAAGCACTGCTTCAGCTTTATGACTCCTCATCGTTTCTCGCCAATCTTCTACTTCATTATGTGATTAGCAATGGCTTAGTGATACCCAAACCATGAGTGCAGTGTTGGCCACTGGGCACCCCGAGCTCTTTCCTGTTTATGTTGGCATTGATCAGTACTTAGCCACTTCTCTTTTGCCTGCTTTTATTAGTGGTGCTTGCAAGGTGCGAAGCACTTTCCAAACATGACAAAAATATTCCTGTTTCTGGAAAAGCTTGCGACTGACGCTTTGTATTAAGCCATGGGATGACTAGTCTTGAAGGCTGCTATGTTCCCTCCTCAAAGTTTCCTAGCAGCTTGTCCTGAACCCTGTTTTGACTGCATTAGGCATTAGGAACACTAACGTGTTGAGGTCTTTATGAGAGCTTCAGGAAGCTGTCTGCCACCCACTCTGGTGAAATGCAAAGTGCAGCATGTGAGCCTACTCCTGCTGAATAAATTCAATTTGGAGGTTGTTTATATCAACAGCTTCTGGTTTGAATCATGTACAATGGGCTGGTGGGATTTACACAGTTGGTTACTGCGGCTTTGGGGAGAAGCGGTAACCTCCATCGAGCGCAAGTTGTGACTTCTCACACCTTTGGCCATGTGAAAGGAACCCGCAGCCCAGCAGACCATGGCGGGCCCCTTAGTCACTGCATTTTGGTGTATTCTTCTGGTCTGGCTGAGGAAGGCCTCATCATTCCGTAAGTTAAGAGACAGTTGCCTACCAACCTTACAGTTGCCTCTTGCGTTTGTTAACTGAGTGGTGAAACAAAGCTGTTTCTGGCAGCCAAGGGGATGAAATCCCGCTGAGAGATCTGTTGGTGCAGAGCTCGTTCAGGCAGCCCTGCTTGCTCTTCATTTTCAGTGCTGTTGTGCTAATTGTTTGAACATGACTCCTACCTATGACACAAGAGGAGAGCATGAACCCTTGCAAACGAAAGCTCGCCCAGTCTGCTGACAAACCCTTGGCTGCGCCCAGGTCCGATGGTTGCTCCTGCAACACAAGCACTTGGGATAAGCCCACTAACAGCTGCTGATGCTGGTGTGAAGGGAACGGTCCTTGCAGTGCACACACACCATTGATTTTCTGAGGGTTTTCTGAAGGAGTTAATTTACACCATTGGAAAACATCATAGGTAACTAGTAGAATGGTCTCTGGTGCTACATGCTCAAGTGCTTAGAGGCCGTGATGGTACAGACATAATACACTGTGCTCAGTAGCTACGAGAGCAGCCTCTAACTTTAGTGGTGCTGGAAACTGGGGGAAGACAGCACCTGTGTTGCCTTGGGGATCTCTCTCTCTCTATTGAAGAAATGACCCTCTTCTCTGGGGGACTCAGGTTTTTTTCCTTTCGGGGAGTGGTGTTTTAAAGCTTCACAAGAGTGACTTTTAAGGTCAAGATGCATTGACCATGTTTGAAAATTCTGTGCTTATTGCTTGGGCAAGGATGTATTCTGATGCATCGATAGGAACTGTGTTACTGAGAAAGGAGGGGACTTCAGACTTAGTTCTGTCTTGTGTTGAGAAAAACAGCTCTCTTGTCACTGAATTTAGGTTAAAAACCAGTGTTTGTGTTCCTTCATGCTTTTTTTGGGGGGTTATAGACATTTTATTTCCACTTTTAAACAAGTGTTTAAAACCTGTAACATAGTGCAGGTGATCCTGCTCGGGGTGTGGGGGGAGTGTGTGTAATTGGATTAGATGATGTTTTGTGGTCCCTTCCAGTCCCTTTCTGTGATTCTCTGATTCTGAATTGTTGCTTTTAGCATTATGAAGTTCGAAAGAAATCAAATAACATGGAGCACGGAAAGAATCAGGCCTCAACAGATGATGAAAATCAAGGGATTCAAGGCTTCTGGGTACCTTCTTTCCACCACATTTCTTTGGTCCTTCTCCCGTTGAAGAGATTTATCCACCCTCTATCAGCATTGTGTAGGGCAGAATGGGGTCCCGCTGGGCTGGCTGTTGGAAAAATCTATTTCAGGATGCAAGCTCTGGTTTGCAGCCTTTACGGTCTTTGTTGTGGAAAGAGAAGCAGGGTGGGAAAAGGGAAAACAAAGAAATGTGTTGAGGAGAATGTGGGCAACCAGTGTTGTGGTCCAACGGTTCTATTGTTGATTTTGATGTGTGTAGGAAGAGAGAAGTGAAGGTGGAATAAAACCAAGAGGATATGAACTGCAGAAAGGAGTGAAGGTAAATGAAATAGGGCTGGGGAGGAGAGGCAAGGGCTGGATGGAGGAAGAAATGAAACTCAGTCGCTGGTCAGTGCAGAGCTGGAGGGTTGTCAGACATCGGAACCAGTGGCTAGGCAAGATGTACCTGGTGTTAGAGTTACTGTGGGGCAAGAGCCAGCAAAAATTGCTGGAGAAGCCTGTTACCTGTCTAGACAAAGCAGCTTCTCAGTCAGCTAAGTGGCCACGTATGCTTTTTCTGTCAAAGCTACTGAAGTATCCCAAAAGAATGAGGTAGTAACAGAGTACCTACCTTGATGGAGGTATTCACAGCTGGTGGAATAACTGTAGTATTGTGCAGCAAATTAACACTCTTGCATAAAATGGCAAGTAGAGACTATAGATGGGGAGTTTTTCCATCAGGCAGCTGGGAACCATGGATCCTTGGTGCTTGGAGGAATCATTAATAGTATTTGTGTGGCTGGTCAAGTGTGATCAAGCATGTGTCAGTAGCTGGGAGGGTCTGACACCAGGTAGAGCCATTGTCAGTGCAGGCGTGGCACCAGGGGAATCAGAACAAGGCAGATGGTAAAAGACTTGGAAATGATTCAGAAGTGAAAGAAATCTTTGGAAGACAAAATGTTCCCCAAATCCTGAAGGCTACAAGTGCGGATGTATGTTGGATTTTGTTTCTAAGACATCAAATCTGTTCTTAGAATTTGCTAAATACATCTTTGCTTGCTGTATCAGCTTCGAATCTATCACCTGTTCAATTACAGGAACACAGAGAAGCAGACGGATTTGTGGTGTCTAGGTAGACTGCCTCAAGAGAGTGGTGGGTACATGGACACCTCTAAGACATGTTGTCAAGGCTGTGTGTGGGGCTGGGTTGTTTTTACCCACCTTCAGGGAAGCTGGAAAAGGGATTAATGTCATCAAGGTCCGAATTCTGCGATGGGGCACTCATCTGCAGAACCAAACAGCTGAGAGGGATCTTTCAGCTCCTATCAAACCCAGCATTCACTGTGGCTCCCTGTGTTAGCGAATGCAGAGCATATGAGACTCCAGCTACTTGTCCTGGCCCTTTTGCTAACCAAGCAGGGAAGCTGCTCAGAGAACTAGCTCAGGGAGCTGATTCAGCTGAAAACCCCCCAATTTGCCAGAAAAGAGATCTTGGGAATTACGTAGTTGGAGAAGAGCAGCTGTGGCTAAGAAACAGAACTATGCTAGGTCAGTACTTCCTCCACATTAAGGCTCAGGGAAGCTCAGCCTTACTATTCAGCCTAAAAGGAGGTGTCGAGAGCTACAGCAGTGACTGTGTTCATGAATGTAGATGCCCTGAAGGACTGCACTTTAACTATGATGTTGTCCATAGCAGCCACCTCTTTGTCCTCTGCAGAGCCAGATCCATTTGATTAAGAGAACTCCAAAGGGTGCTTTTTATCCAGAAGCCTTGGACTCATTGCCACCTGTCATGTTTTACTGCCCCATTTCAGTTGAGAGTGAGCTGACTGGAAACGAAGGAAATGATGAAGCTGAAGCCTTGACGCAGGAAGAGTTGTGGATTTCACGGCTTGTATTTCCCAATGAATGCAGTTGGCCCTGTCTGACTTGATATCTAACCTTGCTTCTAGCATGGAAACTTCCCAGTGCTTGTTCTTCTAATACTGTTCTGACAAGACTGGTCCCATTTCCAGCACTAGCCACCACAGTCCTGTTTGTTTGAGAGAATTTGTGACAATTGGCATGGCCTCTCCACTCAGTTTAAACCCCCTAGAGAAACTAGCAGAAAGCAACACAGGCACACTTTGCAGGGTGGAAGGAATTCCAGGAGATCTCTTGCTTTTAGACACGGATGGCTCTGTGCAAATTAAGACCATGCGTATGTACTCCAATGCTCAAATTTACTCACAGCTCCTCATAATACTTTGGAAATAAAAAGTCTGTTGAGAGGAGAAGAGAGGGTTCTTTCTCCTTCTGTTCCTTCTCTGTCTCGTCCTTAGACTGTGAGGTGTTGTTACCTTTCAGAGCTTGTGGCTGATGTGCAGTGGATTTCACTTTCAGAGTTAACTTCTTGCAATGGTTAAGCACTCCACAACCAGGTGGAGCAGACTGCTGTTTCCAGTCTAATAACCTGTTCAAACATGACTCTGTGATACGCCGTGATCATGCCCATGCCATCTGATACTTGGAATAGGTCATTGTTGAGATATTTTTCTGTGCTTTTATTAAACTGGCTGATGTCCTCCGTTTGAACTGTCTGGCTGGAGCAATAAAACTCAGCAGCTGTGAAGCCTATCAGGTGCTGAGGGACCTTTAAGCATAGGTTAAGCCTGATGTCTTTAGGTCTGAGATGTTCAGTTGCAGAGACTTCATGCTGTAAAATTGCATTTGTTGGAAAAGTTAAGCTGCTAAATCCACGAATGTGTCCCCGCTTCAGGCCTCAGTGTCAGCGTTGGGCTTTCACCCGTCTCCCCCTCAATCTGAATGGGCTGGTGAAGGTAAAAAACCAAACAGAAAGGTTACTCCAGAGCTTCTGCACCATGTTCCCTGAGATCATCTAGGTGTTTCACAGGGGATTTTAGGAGCTGGGAATGGAGTTCTTGGAGAGTACCCAGGTGGAAAGAGACTTGGGGGTACTAGTGGACAGTGAACTTAGCGTGAGTCAGCAATGTGCCCAGACAGCCAAGAGGGCTAATGGCATCCTGGCCTGTATCAGGAATGGTGTGGCCAGCAGGGAGAGGGAGGTTCTCCTCTCCCTGTATTCAGCACTAGTTAGACCGCACCTGGAGTGTTGTGTTCAGTCCTGGGCCCCTCAGTTAGGCAAGGATGTTGAGGGGCTGGAACGAGTCCAGAGAAGAACAACTAGAATGGTCAAGGGGCTGGAAGGTCAGCCCTACGAGGAGAGGCTGATGGAGCTGGGTCAGTTTAGCCTGGAAAAGAGGAGGCTCAGGGGTGCCCTTATCACTGTCTATAACTACCTAAAAGGTGGTTATGGTCAGGCAGGGGTCGGTCTGTTCTCCCTGGACACTGGCGACAGGACAAGGGGTCACAGTCTCAAGCTCCATCGGGGGAGGTTTAGACTTGACATTAGGAAAAGGTTTTTCCCTGAAAGAGTGATCTGGCTTTGGAACGGGCTGCCCACAGAAGTGGTCGAGTCGCCATCTCTGGAGGTGTTTAAGGTTAGGCTGGATGAAGTGCTGAGTGGCATGAACTAGATGTCAGATGTTAGGTTGACTTGGTTGGTTTTAGGTTGGACTGGATGATCTTTAAGGTCTTTTCCAGCCTCATCATTTCTGTGGTACTGTGATACAGTTTGTAAATATTTTGAGTTCATAAGATGAAAATACATATGTATGCCCGCGGGTTTTTCCTACAGAAGCTGCTTACTTAAGCTAGAGCTTTCCTCTTGCTTTCATGCATGAGGCACAGAGGAGGTCTGTGTGTGCGACAGCCTTGGAGAACTGGAGGAGGTCTTTGGCCATTCTGTGGTATTTCTGAGGAACTGGGCTGGTAGATGCAGCAGGTGTTTGACCTGACTTGGGAGTTTTGGTCTCAGAACAAACACAGATGGAAATTGCATGCCTGAAAAACTCCTCAGCTTGCAATAAAATATATATAAAAATATATAAATATATATAATTTCTTTTGTCACCTGGTACTATGCAAAGCAACCAGACATCCACTGTTCAGAGCAACTTTTCTTAGTAACATTATCCTCTTGCCTTGTGATGGCTCAACCATTTGTCTCTGGCCTGGAGTTTTGTTAGGCAGCTGTTTTTCCATGGTGGAACAGACACCCAGCCCATCTGAGCTATGTGCTGTATCAAGGAACGGATTTAACTTGGTGGTAGCCAGGCCACTTTCTATTTCTTTTCCCATTGCTTTATTATCTTTGTTCCTACAGCCCACAGGACAGTGAAAGTCCCACACTCAAGCTAGCATAGACAGGTTAAGCTGATTGTTTTCTTCTTGATCACATCATGCCCCTTGGCTGGGTTTCTGAAAGCAAATATGTACAGTTCTGCAGCAGCTCTACCCCAGCCAGGGGTGAGGAAATTATTCTCCCTAATTTATGACAGCAAGAACAAGTGTTCCTTCCCACAAAGTTGCAACACAAGACATGAACTGGCCTAGCTGACTGCTGCTTTTCGTTCAGCCTGTGCTTCACACCAAGGTAGAAACTGAAAAGTAGAAGAACAGGTAACTGGTGTGATGTCTTTATTGGAGATGCTAGGCTGGCCTTGTCCTATCTTCTTAAAACCCCTCATCTTTTCACCAGAAACACAGACAAACCAAGAAGAAATGCTGGCAAGACCTCTTAAATCTAATCACTGAGCCTAAACGGATGGTGTCTGCAAAATAATGTAGAGGGCATCTTTGATATGGCTGAACATGATGATCTCTTCCAACGGGAATGAATTAGTTATTCTATGATATGTTTATTGTGCTGCCCCTGCCTCTCTGGCTTGAAGAAAACAGTCAGTGTTTCACAATCAAGAGTCTCAACAAACTTTGCCTTTTTTCTTAAACTCTGTGCTGGCAAACTCTTCCCTGTAAATGTCTGGGTGGAAGCTGCTACTGTTCTAAAGGAGTGCTCCTTGCTGAAGAGTGACACCAACAACCTAGATCCAAGTGTACTGGAATGAACAGGTATCTCTAGCTTGCTTGTTGCTGACGAGGATTCAGGCATAGATTCACGGATGTGTCCACATACCATGAGGTAAGCCGTTGGGGCATGGCCGTTGCTACGTAACAACAAGCAGTAAGTAAAGACTGATGCTGTAAATAAATGGAGTTGCTCACTGAAGACATTTAACTAAGTGTAGATTAATGGAAGGCCAGAAGGAAGCACTGCAATAGGGCTGCCTGGCCATCTGCGTTATGCAGGCTATGTGACTTGTCATGACATCAATGTACCTTCTGAGCCTGATTTCAGCCTGGAGAAGAGAAGGCTCTGGTGGGACCTTCTAGCAACCTTCTGGTACCTGAATAGTGCCTACAGGAAAGCTGAAGAGGGACTTTTTGTGAGGAACTTTAGTGATAGGACAAGGGGGAATGTTTTCAAACTGAAAGAGGGTAGATTTAGATTAGATTTTAGGAATAAATTCCTCACTATGAAGGTGATGAGACACTCGAACAGGTTGCCCAGGGAGGTTGTGGCTGCCCCCTCCCTGGAAGTGTTGAAGGCCAGTTTGGTTGGGGCTTTGAGCAACCTGGTCTAGTGGGGGGTGTCTCTGCTCATTGCTGATGGCGGGGGGTTCAAAGGTCCCTTCCATCCTTAACCATTGTGTGATTCCATGATTTTGATGCCACTGCTGAAGGAAAAAAATCTATTTTGCTTGGTATGCTGGCACAGTGCTGTTAAATTGCTTCTGACTCCCAGGCAGAATCCCTGGCTAGGTGACTTATCTCTTTCCCAACTTTGCATCTCTACAAAAGAATTATCTAGATTAAAGCTTGCTTCCCTGCACCACAGATTCTGTCTCTGGTCAGTGAAGAGATACAGGCACTTTGGCAGTATGCTGTATCTCATCCAAAGTTGGACATCTAGAACGAACACAGATGAACTGTGTCTTAGGAGATCCTTCTTTTGGTCTGTTGGCTACTAAGAGAATCTGAAGTGACCAGTCCTGCTGAGGATGCTGTGCCAGTTGCCTTAACTCTGCCTTCAGCCTTTGATTGTTGTTCTCATATTTCCTGATGGAATGAGTGAACACAAGTTTTCTCTCTTTATCTTCTTTGAGGAACAAATTGGAGTGATTATCTGGAAGCTGCTAAGGCACATTTGTAGAACCTTTAGTCATCCTTCAGGTTCCTCTCCGATTTCCCAAGTTTCCCCTGACGTCAGAGCTGGGTATGCAGAATCAGTGGCAGTCATACAATTCCCACCACAGATTTAGTACAGGCCACTTCGAACATCCAAAGACTACCTTTGTGTCTTGGCCAAAGAGCAGCACCACAAGGTTGCTATCAAATCTTGACCTATGATCTGTCAGTCATGCGTGCCTGAGGGGATGCTCTGCCTATGAACACCCCTTCAGACAGTTGTTTGGTGATTATTGCCATTGCTGCTTTGACAACTCCAATTTTGGTTAAACTTACCACCTGTTATATCGATTTCTTCATCTTCTGTCTTCCTGCTCCAAGTGTTAGCACCCATCAAAATACTTCACGTATTGCTTGGTAGTTCTACACCCCGACTACCGCTAAGAAAAACTGTGTCATGTTAGGACATCAAATTAATTTGAAAGGATTTGTTTTCCATGCACGCATGTTGATTATCATTAACTCTCTGTGACTCTACATTGTTCTCCATCCTTTTGTCAATCGCTTTGGTATTTTACTGGGGTCAGGATCAGCCTGAGAGAATGGCATTGACAGATTCATTTGCCCTTTAGCCTGGGGTACAAATATGCCATTATAATTTGTCCATGCTCTTCCTCTTTCTCCAATATTCTTCCACCCTTGAGTGTTGAGGAGTTTTACAGTCCTGATGCACCTCTGTCTGCAGCTTGCCTAGAACAGCCTTTGCTTGTCTGAAATCCATGAAGATTTTGACAAAAACGAGAGCTATGTATAGACTGTCTGTATTATTAATGCCCAGTGAGTTGTTCCTAAAGTGTAGTTTGTGGATCCCAATGATTTCTGAGACCGTGGTAAGTGCACTTTATATTTTACTGACACAGTAGATTTGCCAGTTGCAGGGTGACGTCTTCCATGTGAGAAGGATGGCATGGTACTGGTGTGTGTGCTGGGAGGGAGTAGCCCACTTGCTTTAGCCTCTTTGAACACTGGGTCTCTACTCTGTGACACAATCTCTCATCATGCAAAAGACCACAGCACCCGCCTTTCTTTTCTGACATACTTCTCAAACCAGATATGATGAGCTCTGCTACTACACTCACAGACTACACTCACAGTAATGATGATGATGAGGCTGGAAAAGACCTTAAAGATCATCCAGTCCAACCTAAAACCAACCAAGTAACCCTAAACATCTGACATTTGGATCATGCCACTCAGCACTTCATCCAGCCTAACCTTAGCCTCACCTCCAGAGACGGTGACCTGACCACCTCCGTGGGCAGCCCGTTCCAAAATCTGACCACTCTTTCCTAATGTCAAGTCTAAACCTCCCCTGATGCAGCTTAAGACTATGACCCTCATGGCTGTGAGATGTTCCATGGGAAGAAACACCCAGGGAACTAGGCATGTGGATTAACTGCTCTGTGGTTGTCCTAGGACCTGGGAATGAGCTCTTGAGAGGAATGAGTTGAGTGACCTTAGCTGTTTGCAGCTCACACACTTTTGCAAAACAGGCCTAATGATCACAGAAGAGTCACCCAGAGCCACTTAAATGCGTCGCTGTTTGCCGTAAAACAGGGGCGTGGACCAAGATACACTGCTAGATTTTTGGAGGCTTAATTAAGAGGCCATCTACAATGTAAACAGCCCCAATACACTTGGCAGAGTCACTGTTGGAAGCTAGATAGTGAGAGCCAGCCTAGCTTATGTTAGCCCACTGACTACATTAGTTTATTTTCTTGAGGTTGAATCCTTTGCAAAAGATTTGATGATGTTGTGGATATTGGTTTTTCAGTCATGCCTTTCGTTTGTATCAGGCCAAAAGGATTCTGGAGACAAAGGAGTAAACCTGGAGACCTGTTTGAGTGGTTGATCTTGGAGGCAGCACAACCACCTAAATGAAAAATATCCTTGTAAGGATATTTTATGATGGAAATAGAATTGTTTAGTGGGAGGAAATGGATATTATCCGGTGGAAGCTATTGCCAAGGCCCTTCCATTATTCACAGCATCAACATATTCGTAGCTCTAGGGAGAAGTACTCCACCAAGTAAAGTTATAATCCAGCAATTATTTCTCTAGGAAAAATAGGCCACTCAGAAATGTCGAGAAACCTGTAGAGGGAATGGAAATTTGCTCTCCAGGGTAGTTGTTTGCAAACAGCTTGGGTGCTCTCCCTGGGAGGCTCCAGGCGTGTCTCTACTGGCAGGATACAAAGCTCATGTCACCTTGAACACAGCAGAATGCTCATGCCAGCTGTGGACATTGAGTCTGGAGAGAAGCCATTGAATTAGAACTTGTGTGCATGAGCCACTCCTGTGCTTCAACAGAAAGATTGAGGACTAGCAGCAAGAACCTACTGGTTTGGGGTAAAGACTCCTATCACCTGGATCATTTGTAGTTCATGATGTACATGATGATTGGCACATGAGCCTCCAAAGGCAGCAGATTTTATCCCTGGTGAGGATGGAAAAAGCAAATCAGACTATAGAAAGGGTCGGTCGGGTCAGGTGCTCAAAAAATTGTCTTTGAAGAGCATGTGGATGTCTGACATCTAATAGTTTGAAAGCCTAACATCAACTCAAAAAGGAGCTTAAGACCGCCTTGATACTGATTTTCAAACACAGTAGCAGATAGTAGTACAAGTCAGGAGTGGCCAAATGGAAAAAGCCCACACCTAAACCACACAAACCCTTTAGAAACTGAGAACTTACTGGTGCACACACTGCTCTGCTGTGAAGTTGGTGTCTGCCTGTACATCAGAACAGGAAGCAAAGCTTTAAGAGCTTTTGTCAGAAAACCTCAAAGCTTTTGATGGTATTACAAATGTCAAGTATACTTTACAAAGGGGGAAAGTACCAGACTCTGTTCCATACGAGACAAAAGGGACTTTGTAATATTACAGGAAACTGCATGTAAGAATTACAGAGACGCTAAGGTCTGTGGTATGAATGCTCTGTAATAATGCTTTCAACGCTTGTGATTTCCCCTGTTTCAGTATGTTCCCAGGCACGTGCAGTATCAACTGGTCAAACTGTGGAGTGTAGACTTGTTCAGAAAGCACTTCAAGAGAGTTTTCCCCTGAGTTCCAGTCCTCCTAGGTGAAAAGGTTAAAATAAAACAATGAAACCCAAGCTTTTACTCTTGATCGCATTCGGTATGGAGCATTTTCTTTAGCTGCTCGTCCTGAAAAGATGAGAGGAAGAGCAGTGTTAGGAGGGCATGGAGTGGGAAGGTAGGCTGTGCTTCTGGAGCCTGCACAAGAAGTGATCAGGGAATTGTTCACATCTCAAAGACATTTGGCATAAGCAGAAAGGAAAAACTTTTACCTCAGACCTGGGTATGTGCTGAACATGCAGAGCTAAGGATACAATATGCTTGGACATATTGTAGGAAGCTCAGAATAAGAAGTGACCCTGAAAATACTTCAGCAATCTGCCACTCCTTTGCTGCTGGCCTTGTACCAACCATCTATGATTCCGTCTTGGCTGAACTGAAGCAGAACCTATTATAATCCACCCAGGACTAAAATCTGTAGATAATTAGACAGTGGAGAAATTATAAAGTACGAATGTGTGCCTGGGAGAATATAAAAGACAGCTTAAGGAGTTCAAACAAGTGTTCCATCTCCTTTATCCAGCACCTTCTAAATGTTTGGTTTTTGTTGTTCTTATTTTCTTACCACAGGTAGTTGTGGGGAAGGTTTCTGTCAATAATATACATGGCCCTAAAACACTACGTTAAACCTCAGACTTTTGTGTTTTATCCCAGTAGGTCAATATTGACTGTCTATAGAGATAAATATGTGAAACTGAAACCAATATTCAAATTGTCTTTATAAGAAGAGAGAGAATAACAAGTGGTATAGACTGCCAGTGCCCATTGGGCTATTTGTACCCATGTGGCTGTCAAATGTTTGTCCAGTCTTAGGAGTTTTAGAAGGGGAGAGTATCCTGTAAACTTAATGAGCATCTTAGCTTTCTATAACCAGGTGGATGGATGATGGCAGAGCGGTGGATGTGGTCTATCTTGACTTCAGTAGGGCATTTGATGCAGTCTCACACAGCATCCTCACGGCCAAACTGAGGCAGCATGGACTGGATGAGTGGATAGTGAGGTGGATTGTGAACGGGCTGCAGGATAGAAGCTAGAGAGCAGTGGTTAATGAGACTAGTTGGAGGCCTGTATCTAGTGGGGTTCCCCAAGGATCAGTACTGGGACCAGTCCTCTTCAATCTATTCATTCTTGACTTGGATGAGGGATTAGGGGGCACTGTCAGCAAGTTTGCTGATGACACAAAGCTGGGTAGTGTCGCCGACACCCCAGCAGACTGTGCTGCCACTCAGTGAGACCTGGACAGGCTGGAGAGCTGGGCAGAGAGAAATGGAACGAGGTACAACGAGGGTCAGTGTAGAGTCTTGAATTTGGGCAAGGACAACCCCAGGGACCAGGATAGGTTGGGGACTGACCTGTTGGACAGTAGTGTAGGAGAAAAGGACTTGGGGGGTCTTGGTGGCCAGCTGGGTNGCTGAGGGAGCTGGGTTTCTTGAGCTTGGAGAAGAGGAGGCTGAGGAGTGGCCTCATTAATATCTAAATATATGAAAGGTGAGTGTCAGGAGGATGGAGCCAGGCTCTTCTCAAGGTCATCTGGTAATAGGACAAGGGGAAATGGGTGCAGGAACTTCTTCCCAGTGAGTGTACCGGAGCATTGGAACAGGCTGCCCAGGGGGTTTGTGGAGTCTCCTTCTCTGGAGACATTCCAGACCTGCCTGGATGTGTTGCCGTGCAACTTGGTGTAAGTGGTCCTGCTGTGGCAGAGGAGTTGGACTGCATGATCTTTCGAGGTCCCAGCCTCCCTGGGCAACCTCAGCACCCCCATTGTGAAGAATTTTCTCCTGACTTCCAGTCTAAACCTCCCCTCTTGCAGTTTGAAACCATTCCCACTGCTCTTCCCACTCTAAGCCCTTGGAAACAGCTCCTCCCCAGCTTTCCTATAGCTCCTTTCAGGTACTGGAAGGCTGCTCTAAGATCTCCCTGGAGTCTCCTCTTCTCCAGGCTGAACAGCCCCAGCTCTCTCAGCCTGTCCTCACAGGGTGCTCCAGCCCTCCAGTCATCTTCGTGGCCCTCCTCTGGACACGTTCCAACAGCTCAATATTTTTCTTGTGTGGAGAAAGATATTCCCCTAGTGACAAAAGCAATGCCCAGAAGGAGACTTGCCAGCCTTTTTTTGACAACTCTCTCAAAACCTGTTGTTTCTGCCTGCATTTGTGCTAATTTATAGCAGCAATCTTCTCTGTGTCTAACCCAAAGGCTGCTGCAGCCTGTGAGCCATTGGCTCTATTCCTGCAGATAAAGTGAAGTGCAGGCATAATGGGGCGAGGCTTAGGGCACAGATATGTGAGAATGGAGTGCATGCCGGTCAGTAAGGATGGGTGTCTGCAAGAGAAGCAATCAAAAGGGTAGTGTAGATTGGTGGGAAGTTAAATTCTCTTCCCAGATGATGCCAGTAGTGTACTCATTGTACATGTGTGTGTAAACCCTTCTCTGAGGGATGTCTTATGCTGGTAGGGAAGGGAGAAGAGAGAGTAGAAAAAGTAAGCATAAATTATAGCAACTCTTCTGCAGCATTTCAAAACTATCTTCCTATCTTCCAGGAAGTTAAACTTTGTAGAGATGTTTTCGTGACTTACACTCATGTGTTGAGATTTGTCATGTCAGCAAGTTGCACTTGCTTAGTATTCCTTTCCCCTTACTGCACTGAATCTCTGTATCTCTAGGTTTTATTAGTCAGATAAAATTCCTGGTGCCTGCAGTAGGGTTTATGTGGGCAAAGAATGAGGAGGATTGGAGTCTGGGTAATCATTATTATTTCAGCTCTGCTTTCATGCCTTCAGAGGTCATAGAAATCATCCCTTGCTGCAGATACTATTTTTCACACACTAAAAGGCAAGATTAGGATGGCCTTTCTTTTTGTCCTGGCTTTAACGAGAGACTTTCAGGAAGTCTATTTCCCTTTCTCAAACCAAAAACACGGGGTGTTTGAAATGCAGAGAGTCATTTTCATACTGTTCTTTTCCCACTGCAGCTCAAACAGATCACACTTTGGAGCTCTCCAGATCATAGAAGTTTTGATAATGTTAAAGATAGGCTCAAGATGTAGTCACCCTTGAGTTAAAAGGATGCAAACTGTGTCTAGCAAGCATGGCATTTCCATAGGGGATTTGAATTGAGTCGCTTTTGTAGCGCTCTTGCAAAACAGGCACACAGAAGCACCTCGCAAGCAAAACAGAGGCATCAAAAAGACAATATACCTTCCTTCCTGAGGCAGATATTTCAGGAGTTGGGGAAACACAGCTTCCTGCGTTCTCACACGGCGTTAGATAATGAAACTCTTGACTGATTCAGAAAGAACAGAGCGTTGCACAGCCGCTTGAAACTGTTACTATGCTGTTGTACAACCTGGCCTTAAACTGCCGGCTGTAGTGAAAGCTGCTGTGTGCACGTCCCTAGAAAACAGTCATTGCCCCCAGGCTGCGCCTGGTCTTTCCGCAGGGTAACCCCAGCTGCAATGGGAGGAGCTGGGCAAGGGGTGGTGGGTGGGAAAATAAAAAGGTGCAACCATAATGAACATAAAGAGGCCCAAACTGGATGGTTCATTTCTATTCTTTGAAAGAGCTGGTTATAGGTGAGGCTGGAGGCTTTGGTTTATCACTGCAGCTCTGTAGGCTGAAATTGTGTGCTGCCATAAGGTAAATGTAATAAGCAGATGAGATCCGAATGGCCTTCTGTTCTTTCCCCAAAGCAGAGCTCAAAATGAAGTCAACATTCTAAACTATTATCACTTCAGTGAGTTTTTAAAAACACTTTCATTTCCGTGTTTCCCTCAACTTTGTAGCAGAGATTCAAAGCATAATAGGAAATGTTTTGTCTAAGATGACTCTTGTTCATCCTAGTGAAAAACCTCCCTGTGCGTAATGCATTCTGCCCAATCTTGAGGTAGAATCTTGATGGACTCCTTAGAATTCAAATCTAAAGATCTTCCAGCCCTGGCAATGCCCTCATGGGCATGTTCTACCCTTGCAGAGCATCTGAGTCTATCGCAGGTTGGAAAGCATCTCCAATGGCTGCCTTGAACTGTTGTGGGCTGAGCCAGGTGCAGATGCTAGAAGTGAGTGAAGGACAAACACCTTTCCTGTTCATGACCTTTCCCTGGTACCCTTGCAGTATGAGTGAGAAAGCTGGTTTATCCCTATGTGGGGAGTGAAACAAGGACCTCAGCCAGTAAAGGTGGCGTGAAGGGAGAGAAACAGTGTTGGAAGGCTGAAAGGGGGGAAATTCAGTTTAGGCGGCCTATAAAAGGTAAAGGTCTGTGGGAGGCAGCTGAGGTCAGATATGTGGCTACAAAAAGAGGGAGTCTGGGACTGACTGAACAAGAAAAAGTGGAAACAGTAAACAGAGAGAGATGGTCTGGAATACAGACTAGGACCACTGGGATGTAGTGGCATGAGCTGGATGGGTAAGCGTGATGTAGCTTGAGCCAGGGGTAAGGAAGATAGACAGGGACAGAAACGTTTTGGAGGGGTTTGGAGGAAATATTGACCAACATATTCACACTCCTCTTCAAATCCAGAATTCTTCAGTTTTATCAGCTTTCTTTCTACTGGCAGGTCTTTTCTGTGCTGTGCAACCCATATAACTTCTGCTTTTCACTGTTCTTTTAGAACAGGCTCCTACTATTCAAAAAGAAGAAAGGATCTACAAAATTTCAGACTCCTTGAGTCTTAAATGGTAACGATGCTATGTGTGTAATCTTTATCCAGCACATACTATGCTGTGCAGGTACATATGTGTATCTCCGAAGTGCATTTCACCCCAAAAGTAAGATGAAGTGAGAGGCTAATGCAGTAAGAAGGATCAGACAAGTAAATAAATAGCAGAAGAAACTTCTTCCCAGTGAGGGTAATGGAGCATTGGAACAGGCTGCCCAGTGGGGTTGTGGAGCCTCCTTCTCTGGAGATGTTCAAGACCCACCTGGATGTATTTCTGTGCAACTTGGTCTAGGTGATCCTGCTGTGGCAGGGGGATTGGGCTGGATGATCTTTTGAGGTCCCTTCCAATCCCTTATGATTCTATGATATGGCAGCAGTGACTACTTACATGTTTATAATTGCAGGTGACACCCTTCCAAGGGTCAAATACACTGGGTAGACCCTCCTCATAGGGAAGACTGCTGTCTCTGAGGAGCCCAAGGTAAGGACATCACTAGGAAACTTTCTAGTTTTGTGTGGACTACAGACTGTTGCTCATTGCTTATCTGTCATGTAGGTGGAGAAGAAACTGTGACCTGTAGTCCGAGAGCCATCAAAGAAGACTTCAGAACCTTGTAATGATTAGTGAGGGAATCCGGTGTACAGGTTAGTTTTATCTCCCTTCTTCCAGTTGTGGGCAATGACATTGAAAGAAGGAACAGACAGATCCTGTCCGTTAATACATGGCTCCATAGCTGCTGTAGTCATCACTATGTCAGGTTTTTTCATAAAAGGATAACCTGGCACCAGGCTTTCTGACATCCAATGGAATTCACCTTTCTCAAAGTGGGGCTGGTTGACAGGGCTTTAAACTAAACTCAGTGAGAGAAGGGGAATATTATCAGGCTTATCAGGGATAAGTTGTGGGATGACGCACTGTGATCTGAGGGACAGGTACAAGGCCTTCAACCTGTTACCCTGAGATGTGCTAGGGGCATCGTGTCACACCCAAAGTCATGTTCTTCTAAGAAAGTGAATGTTGTGGTTTTGAAACAGCCAACAGCAACACAACAGCTAACAGCACAGCTGAAGTGCCTCTACATGAATGCACAGAGCACAGATAACAAAACAGGAGGAGCTGGAAGCTGCTGTGCTGCTAGAAAGCTGTGTCATATTTGACATCATGGGAAAGAACTTGGTGGGGTGAAAACTATGACTGGAGTGTGACTATTGACAGCTACAGGCTATTCAAAGGGACAGGTGTGGAAACATTGCCCTTTATATCAAGAAGTGGATAGAGCATGAGGACATAGGCATGAAGAATGACCATGAGTAGGTGGAAAGTTGTGGGTAGAAATCAGAGACCAGCAAAACCAAGGGAACTTCATGACTGGTGTCTACTACAGGCTGTTTGGCCAACGGGAGCTTCTTGGTGAAGCCTTCTTACTCCAGCTACAGGACACATCACACTCACAGACTCTAATCTTGTTGTGGGACTTCAACCACCCCAACACCAGCTGGAAAAGTAGAAGAGCAAGATGTGGACAATGCAGGAGACTCCTGGAGTGCATAGATGATTACTTCCTAAGCTAGGTAGTGGAGAGTCCTACCCAAGGAGATGCAATACTGGACCCAATGATCACCAGTACATGGATGTCAAGACTGGAGGCAGCTTGGGCTTCAGTGATCATGTATTAGTGGAGTTCACTATCCTAAGGGACAAGAGTTAGATAAGGAGTGTAATCAAGACCATGAATTTTAGGAAAGCAGAATGCCAGCTCTTCAAGCACTACTCAGTAAGGCCACCTGGGAAACATCCCTCAGGGACAAGGGAGCAGAAGAGAGTGAGCAAATCTTTAAAGACACTCTGCAGAGCACTAGAGGTCTTGATTCCCAGGTGTAAGAAAGCAAGCAAGGGAGAAATAAGACCAGCATGGCTGAGTCAAGACATGCTGCTCAAATTAAAAGACAAGAAACTGCACAGACAGTGGAAACTGAGACAAGTATCCTGGGAAGAGTATAGGAACACTGCCCAGTTGTGTAGAGATGGGGTCAGGAAGGCCAAGGCACAGCTGGAGTTGAACTTGGCCAGGGATGCAAAGAATAACAAAAAGGGCTTCTACAAGTACATAAATCAAAAGAGGAAGGTGAAAGAGACTGCACCCCCTCTGATGAGCAAGAGTGGCAAATTAGTAACAACAGACAAGGAGAAGGCTGAGGTACTCAACAACATTTTTGCCTCAATCTTTAGTAGCATCCTCTCTCCTTATATCTCCCAAGTGGATAGACAGCAAAATGGGGACCAGGAGGGAAAAAATCCCTCCCATTGTAAGTAAAGATCTGGTTTGTGATGATCTGAGGAGCTTGAACACACATAAGCTCTGATAAGATGAACCCCAGGCAAGGTCTGAAGGGAATTGGCTAATGTAGGTGCCAAGCTACTTTCCATTACATTGGAAAAGTTATGGCAGTCAGGTGAAGTCTCTAGTGACTGGAAGAAGGGAAACATGTCAGTATGTGAGGGCACGGAGAACCATAACCACTCACACTAAGGTGGGTTTGGTTAATATGGTCTCCAAACACTTGAGGCTTCCTCAGCGCAACACGATGATACTGCAGTCCTTCAGAAAAACAGCTGAACAGGCAGGCTCTGTCTGGAAATGAATTCCTAGACCTCTTGAAGTATTTTTGTTACTGCTGACACACATAGGAGAAACGGGAATTTGTGTCTTTTGCTTGGTTCATGTCA
The DNA here is from genome assembly GCA_013397515.1 of Upupa epops. Classification (NCBI taxonomy): domain Eukaryota; kingdom Metazoa; phylum Chordata; class Aves; order Bucerotiformes; family Upupidae; genus Upupa; species Upupa epops. The sequence goes on along the minus strand of VZRI01002315.1, from coordinate 20,836 downwards.
GAACCTTGCTGGAGAACAGACTGCAACACAGCTGTCGTCAGGACACTTGGGTTCATTTGGTGTACTCAGTGCTGAGCAAGCGTTGTGTGAGTGGCATTGCTTGTCAGGCTTGCCCATTGCCTCTCAACGTCAGGCCTGAGACAGCTTCTGGAAAAACAATTTGTCCTGCCCCTGAGAGCATTACCACATCAGATTTCTATCTGAATAGAACAAAACCTCGCTGGAAAGCAGCTATCAAACTTGGGTTAATGGCAAAATCATGGGACTTCAAAGCAATTACAATCAGAAGACTGGCTCTGAACAAGGCAGCTGAGGTAAGTTAAGGCTGCAGCAATGATTTGCTGGTAGGAATGTGAGTCTGTGGAGGATGGGGTACCTGTCATTTTAATATGGCTTTCTCCTAGCTAATCCTCCTGTAGAATGAGGGTCCCTGCTTAAATTTTCTTCTCCCATTTCCTTTTTCTCAATTCAACAGAATTAGAACTGATGTGTAAAGTGCTTATATTACCAGGAACAACAGTAGGAAACCCTTTGTTAACCTTAATTTCCCATCTCATATTTCTCTGCCGCGTCAGCCAGTCTCCAAGGAGATAAGGTTGTTGACAATAACTCCAAATTGCTATGTAACTGTCAGATTGTGCAGCTCCGAAAGAACAATTGGTTAATTTTGCCCCTGCTCATTTGTTGGTGGTTGATGTGTTTTTCTCTTTTTCCCAGAGATTGTTCAATATCCGCAACTTTTCACATCTCATGAACCTTAAATTCATGACCAGTCCATGTTTCCTACCTAAAAACCAGTGTATTTGTATCAAGGACTAAATCCAGCTGCAAAGCACTGGGAATCCTTCATTCTTGGGAAGCCAAGAGAAGGTGCCACAGGAGCTACACAGGTAGTTGCAGGACCTAGATTTTTTCTTTACCATTAAATCCTATGACATGCTTCTAGAAACCGTACTTGCCAGCACAAATGTGTCCAGCATGATACACAGTGCCATTTCTGGGCAGCATGGAGTTGGCTTTCAGAGTTCACGTAGCTCTATGGACTGTACCCAGATGAAGGGGCAGGTGTTTTGCCTGTGAAACTGTCTTGCCATTACAACGCCCCAGTGTTTGTTTAGTTTTGCCGTTTTACACTGTTCTGTTGATAAAACAACCTCAACAGTTTGAGAAGGAAATGTCTGGCTAAATGAAGCATTGACTTTTCTATATAGATGTGTAGATCAGAGCTCAACGCCGTGGTTTAGCCGTGGGCTTGGTGTAGTTAAGTTAATGGTTGGAATCTATGCTCTTAAATTCCCAACATAAATGATTCCATGATTCTATGAAATGTCTTTCAACAGTGCCTCTGTCATTTTCCTCACCACCTACCTGTTGTGCAGGCTCTCTAGGGCTCTCGGTGTGACTTCTGTTCTTCTGACAGGAAGGGAGTGTCAAGGCTGAAACTGTCATATTTATTTTTCATTCTGGAACAGTAGGAAGACACTCTGCTTAAGATGTTTCACACATTGCTGAGGTATGAAAGCAACCCAAACGTCCAAAATAAGAACTGGTCTGATCTCTGTGGCAGAAGAGATTTTCCAACCCCTGGAAAGATCCCAAAGGACCAATCAAGAATATTTCTGACCCAGAACTGGCGTACAGCACAGGCGTAAACTGTCACACAATCTCCACCCAACCCCATGAGAAGGATTAACTTCCCAGGAGCTACACTTTGTGTGAGTGAAACACAGGTTTAGCCTTCTGCTATTTTAGCTGTTCTTAGTCATTCTGTAGATTTACAAAGGCTGGAAGATTCAAATGTAGGTTTGGGAACATCATCATATGCTGACAATGACAGATAAAATATATAAGAACAAGGAAAAGGGATACGAAATAAGGAACAAAACAAGCTTACAGTATTCCTTTGCTGCACTCCTGAAGGGAAAAAAAATGAGGCAATTCATAGAAACAGTGACTCAGAGCAGTAATGATTAGTGAAAAAAAAAAAAAGAGATGATGATTAGCCTTTTTTTCCTGTGTGCTCTCACGTTTGGGTACAGTATATTGTTCTTACAAATGTTGAGCGGACATTTATCACATCCTCTGTCATAATTATTAGTGACGAGTCGAGTCTGAATGAAAACAAGTGGAAGAAGTAAGTGTTTATCTCAATGTGAATTCTTTCTGATAATGCCTCACGAAATTCTTTCCATCTCATACTTGCGGGAACTGAAGGAGGATTTTGGCCCTGGGATGTACTAGGTGTATTACCACTGTTAATTTGGTCTCTTCAGCTCCTCCAACAGTACAAAGGAGAGGCCAGTTTCATGCCTGGGCACTTTGCACTACTATTGTTTTCACAGAGTTAGAAGGGTTGAATTGCAGTTAGTTGAGCTGTACAAGGTATCTGTTTAATCCCTCTGACCTGCTCATAGAAATCCAAAAGTGTTGCCAAGATTTATACTGGGTCAGTTACAGCTGCGCAGTTTCCTTCCAGTGTTTAATGGTTTTCCAAAAGAGAAAAAGAAATGAGCTAGGAATGTCTCTGAGGGGTACTTACACTGCGAGGTGTGGGACCATGTTTTGAGGAGAATGCCAGTGCCTTGAAAGGAGAGAATAGATGAAGCCTCTGGCACTACTGCTCATTCACAGCCTTCCCCACCAGTGGCACATTGATGCTGGGAGTTGTGCTGGTTATTGGCAGAGGAAGGAAACAAACTAGCTCAACAGAGAATGGAATTAGTACTATTATCATGTGTTTGCTCCCAGAGACTAAACTGGACCAGGACAAAGAGAAGGTTTCAGAATATCCTTGTAATGGTCAGTTCTTGTGACCCTTGAGGTAAAATGCCTGTGGATTTCAGAGACAGCTTTATCTTAAAGATACCAATCTGTTCACTTGTGAAGCCAGCTTGCCTTGGGGCAGCCCAAATTTCACAGAAAAGGGATCAAAATTTGCCTGAGAGAGAAATGCTTGTTATTCTTAATGTTTGCATAGCATACTGGAGAATGTTATTTAATGTTGGGAGGTTTTTTGATACCTTAAGAGGATTTGAACATTAGGTATGGGCTGAAACCACATTTCCCATGCACTTAAGAAATGCAGTGCATGAGCACTAGGTAGTGTGTCTTATAATGAGGCATAGACGTGGTTGCTCTTCACACTGTTACTTGAGAACCCCTGGAGATCACTGTGTGGAGCACTGGGACACTGTAGGTGTTTGACTGTGGGGAGATTAGGCAGATTTAAGCTGATGATGTGAGTACTCCTGAGCTTTCATTATCTCTTAAATGTAGAGCTACTTGCCAGAACATGAGTGTTGGACTGGAGGAATACAGAGACGAGGGGAGAAGAAACAATTTCAGAGGAACAGCATGCAGTTTGGGCAACGGAACCCAGGCTTTCAGTCTGTGCTAAAGAGAGAAGGTCAACTTAACAGGCACCCAAGAAAGCCTCTTCTCACCTACAAAATATGCCAAAAAGGCAAGTTGTCTTTATCTGCTTTGAATCACAACAATTCATATGAAATAACACAATGAATCAACAGATTCTGTGCTGATGGCTTTAAAGCCAAGGACCTTAAATGCTGCATTTCTAAAAGTATCAGGAGTTTGGTCTGGGGTCCTAAGAGTTGAGAGTACCAATGGCAAGTACAAGTCTCTTTTCTCCTGACTGAGTTAAGAAACATCCTTGGTGACCTTTTAGACTCCAGCAACACGGACTTCTAGGAGCCTTGTTATTGGGATGGGTTTCCTGAGGTATGGGGATGGGAGAGTTGAGAACTTGAAGTGTAAAGGGAAATCAAGCCTACACTGATTTAGAGGCAGTCCAGGCAGGTTTGGCAGATAATGTATACACCCAGAACACTAATAGAAAATCTGAATCTTGACCGGCACAATAGATGGCTGTATAGCAGGATCAGGTAGGTCAGATATCTGTGGACGATTGTTGTTGGACCCCGTAACACATCTGTGGTAAATGGCACCCCTCCTGGGACTTGGTTGCTTGTCTTGCTGCCTTGGGACCTCTGTATTACCCTGTGCATAGCATTGTCGTCTGGTTTGGAGGAAGCATTGTTTTGCAGAAATTTGATGCTAATAGCATGCAAAAGTAAGGGGAACATTATTTGAATTGGTTCAACTCTCCTTTTTCTTGCTTATTTTCTTTTCCTGGCACTTCTTGTGAACTTTCATGAAAGCAGCTGAGAGATTCTTCTCCCAACACTCATTTGCTCCTGTATTCAGCATCTTGAAGGTCCATTTATGTGAAGGCTTTCCCAAGTCAAGGCCAGGACCTGTCTCTGGGTCACAAACTCAGGAGAAATATCTGGATGCACCCCTGGCTGCTGGTGTGGAAAACTGCTCTCAGGGTTGGCAGCCAGCAGTTAGAGGGAGGTGCCAACCAAATTCCCAAAGCAGTCATGTGTATTTGGGGATGAACAGAGGTTGAGCATGAACCTTTCATCTTTAAAAGCCAGCTGCAATTTAGGTTGCTTGCTTTTGGAGAGATTTCCTCAGCAGACGAATTGGTTTGCACAAAGAGACCAAAGTCCTGGCCACTCTGGAAAAAATATGGGAGAGAGAACTATTTGATGGTGAATTATGTCAGTCTGAAATCAAAGGAATTTGGGGCTGTAGTAGTGAGTAATGCTTGGAGAGTCTGTGGCATCACACCAGTTTGAAAGGGACAGATGTGTATTTCAGGTAATACATTACAAAGTGGCTCTTAATCAGACAGGTTTCCTAAGGTGAATGAACAGAGATTGCTTTAAGGTCACACTGGTCTTTCATTTTCCAGTCCTCCCTGAGCTGAACATACAGTAAAAAGAGTGTTTCTTTCATGCAGCGTTTCAGTATTTCCCTCCTGGTCTGAGCAGAGGAAGCAGAGAAGAATGGGAAAATAAATAGAATCAAGTCAGTTTTTTCTGGAGGATCAAAAGAGTTCAATTTGATTTTTTGGGCAGAAGCTGGAATTGCTTCTTATTTGCCCTGAGTTTATTTTCCTTCCACCCTGGCTCTGAACACTGTGTGCTTGAAGATAACATTGTTCAAAATCTTGTGGAATTTATACAGAAAGTGTCTTAAATGAAAGGGAATGTTTAAGTTTGGCGATCGTTACCGAGTGTCATCACCTAATTACAATAGGATTTTTCAAGGATAACAAGCAGCAAAAGGAACGAACTGGATGTTATGGAAAATAAAAGCAGGGCCAAGAAGCAAAGGCTAGCCAGAGAAGCTAAACAGCAAGGCTTTTCCTTTGGAAGGTTTTAAATCAATTTAGCGTTGGTGAGAAGTGCCAGTTTCATAGCGGAGGAAACCGATGCTTCTTTTTTATCTCCAGGCGAGGCTGGCAAGCGTCAGTGACACCGTCTCTTCTTCAGACTGGCCCTGTGCTTTGACACTCGGCTGAACTGACCACCAGGAAAAGCAGCTGAAAAGTCCTTCTGTCTCTCTTCCCCAGTGTCCCCTGAGCTTGCCAGCCGCCTTATTACACTTCAGTTTTAAAAGTGGCTTTGATCATGTGGAGTTGTCCATCAAGAGCTCCACCAAGAGAAATGACTCCTAGCATTCATCTCAGCAACAGCTGTCGGGTGGTCAGAAAAAATCTCAACTTTCAATTTATTTTTGATTTGCACGCAAATTTGAGTGCCTGGGGATCCAGAGACGGACTGGGGACAGTTGTTTTTTTTGGAGCACAGTTTTCATGCCTAGATTTATTCATGATGTGCTTCGGGAAGAGCTGGAAAGGAGACCTTCCACAAATATTAGCTGTCCCTCCAGCAGGGCAACATGGTGAGGGGGCTAGTAAATGAAGATGGTGTTTTTTGAACTGCTTGCAAAGAATAGAGGTTTTGGGGATGGTGATAAGTGTGTCTTTTCTTAGCTCTTCAGAGCAGCTTTCTTTCAGGGCTGAGCCTTCAAAATTGCAGAAGGAGCTGCAAACTTTGTACAGTCCCTGTGGGACTCCTTGTGGGAGTCCTCAGGTGGCAAGTTAAGTTGGAAGATGAGGAACTGTTCCATAAAATACAAGTCTTTTATGAGGTTTCACCTCCTACTGAAAGTAGAACTGGGTCTGAAGGAGGAAATTGAATTTGCATTGGATGTTCAGTGAACAACTGAGAAAGGAGTCCTTTCACAGGGTCCTGGTTTCAGTGGTGGGGCTCAGTCACAGAGTGAAGAATGCCTGGCTACCTGGAAGCCTCTTTAAAGCTCATCTCTTCTCAAGGCATCCTAGGGCTTGTGCAGGTGCTAAGGTATCAGGAATATTTTGAGGGAGATTTTGCAGACTTCTTGTTTCTGGCTGCTGAGAAATCAGGCCAGAGATACTTAATACCGTAACACCATTCAGAGATGTGGAGGGGCAAAAGGCAGTGCCTGCCTGCAGCTGCAGATGACACAGCTTTGACTCACTAAGGCTAATGGGAGCCACTGACCAACTGGGTGTTTTCAGGAGGCAGCCGCTTGCCCAGGAGGTGAGGGAACGGAAGGCATCTGTCAGGACCATATCTCTCTAATTCTCTCTGTCTGGCATGTGATATCACAGGTGCTGTGAAATTTGGCCTGGCACAAGGCAGGGCAGTCGCCCAGAGCCAGTCTCATGTCTGGGAGCCCAGGACCTGGGTAATAAACAAAAGCTGGAAAGGAAATGGTCATCTGGTTTGAAACTAAAGCACAATAAGGCATTGCCAGCAAAAGTTCTAGGAAAGGGACAAAGATAAGCAGCAGGGTGAAAGGATCTCTGCGGGCTCTTGTGCATGAAGGGAGGCTGTGGCCAGGATTTGTGCTGCCAGCTGGTGGCAGGGGCACCTTTGCAACTCATTTGAGCCCCCCTCATTATGCAGACCCTTCCTGGAGAGTTTCTGAGCAGCACCAACTCTGGCAAGATCCCCTCACAGCTTCAGGGAATTGCTTTGCTCTCTTGAGCAGTGAGAAAGATTTGCTACAGGCAACCCCTGATTCCTGCGGGTGCTGCTCCTGGCTCAGGATGCTGGCCCTGGGTGCCTGGCTGGTAAGGGCTGGTGCCAGGAGTGCCAAGCAGCTGAGCAAGGCCAGCAGCCTCCCATGCAGGAAGAGTTTTCATGCAAAAATATCACTGCTGGATCTTTCAGGAGAGAAAGAGGTGTCTCCTTGAGGAATTCTAGAGGAAAACATGAATGTATTCCCCCTGCCTCCACTTGAAATGGCCAAAGGAAGACATACTTTGCATTCACAGAAATGTTTGGCTTATTGAAAGACCCTGGAGACAACAGCACTTCACTGCACTGGTAAGGACTTGCCAGCTTTTATCCTCATGGATCCAAATTAATGTGAGCTATTTGGGACTGACTCCAAAGGTGAAAAAATTGGTCAGCTTTTGTTTCCTTTCATTCTTTGATCTCTCTCCTGGGGCTGCTTTCAATGGAATATAATGAATTGGTTTTATTGTTACTCTTGATGATTGGATGACACAGCCCCAGTGGGCATAAAACACATACCACGAGGGGTCTTTTGCTCTGGTTTTTTGTTTTCCTGCAAACAAGATTTCAAGAATTTTAATTTACTGTGTTTGAAGGAGGCTGTGCTGCTCAGATGATCATCTCTCTTCATTCACATGGAAGCTGGGGCTTCTTCGTGAGGTGTCTATAGCTGGGTAGTATGAAGCTGGACCTCTGAAACTCTGCAGCTCCTGTCATGATCCAAAAGTAGAGGTTACTTTCAAAAGAAAAGTAGAGGCGACTTAAGAAAAACCCATGCAGACAGAGGCTATCAAACCCGTATTTGTGTGTTTCTGTGACACCCCCCAGGATCTGTTGACCCTCTTGGCCACAAGAGCACATTGCTGGCTCATAGTCATCCTGCTGTCCACTAGGACCCCCAGGTCCCTTTCTCCTACGCTGCTCTCCAACAGGTCAGTTCCCAAACTATCCTGGTCCCTGGGGTTGTTCTTGCCCAGATGCAAGACTCTACACTGACCCTTGTTGTTCCTCATTCAGTTTCTCTCTGCCCATGTCTCTAGCCTGTCCATGTCTTGCTGAATGGCAGCACAGTCTGCTGGGGTGTCAGTGACACCACCCAGCTTTATGTCATCAACAAACTTGCTGACAGTGCACCCTGATCCCTCCTCCAAGTCATTAATGAATAGATTGAAGAGGACTGGTCCCAGAACTGATCCTTGGTGGACTCCACTAGATCCAGACCTCCAACTAGACTCTGTCCCATTGACCACTACTCTCTGGCTTCTGTCCTGCAGCCAGTTCACAATCCACCCCACTACCTACTCATCCAGTCCACACTGCCTCAGTTTGGCTGAGAGGATGCTGTGTGAGACTGTGTCAAATGCCTTACTGAAGTCAAGATAGACCACAGCCACTGCTCTGCCATCATCTATCCATGCTGTTATGCCCTCATCAAAGGCTATCAGGTTGGTGAAGCATGACTTCCCCTTGGTGAAGCCATGCTGACTGTCCCTCATGACCCTCTTGTCCCTGATGTGCCTAGAGACAGCATCCAGGACAAATTGTTCCATCCCCCTTCCTGGGATGGAGGTAAGGTTGACCAGTTACCTGGGTCCTCTTTCTTACCCTTCTTGAAGACTGGAGTGACATTTGCTAACCTCCAGTCCCTAGGCACCTCTCCTGATCCCCATGACTTAGAAAAGATGATAGAGAGTGGCTTAGCAATGACTTCCGCAGTCTCCCTTAGCTCACGCGGGTGCATCCCATCAGGGCTTCAGTTTGCTCAACACATCCCTAGCCCAGTCCTCATCAACCAAGGCAGGCTCCTCTATTGCCTCAACTTCCTCTGGAGCCTGAGCAGTCTGGCCTTTGATGCCAGGACAGCTCCCAGCAGTACAGAGGGAGGCAAAGGAAGCGTTCAGTATGTCTGCTTTCTCTGTATCCTCTGTCTTCAGGGCACCCAGCTCATTCAGCAGGGGTCCCACATTGCCTCTAGGTTTAGTTTTACCTGCAGTGTATTTGAAGAAGCCCTTTTTGTTAGCCTTAACGTTTTGGCTGAAAGACTTTGGCACTAAAGCACAGCATTATAAAAAATGGCCCTAGACTGAATCTTCTACACTTGATGGTGACTTTAAAGTGCCTGGCAGCTCTTTGTCAGCCAAGGTAATGAGAGAATAGCAGGACTGGTCTAACTCTTTTGAATCAAGGTTGCCACCCCCACTAGCAATTCAGTGAGGAATTTTACTATTCCTGCCTGTGAGACAGGATCTCTGAGCATATGGAAATGTCTTCTCCCAGTTTTCTGATCTCCCAAGAGAAAAGCCTTAGTCATCTTATGCCTCTCTAGAATGTGCATGTTTTATGCCGGTGTGTATGCAGTAATACCTCTGGCTAGTTAACTTAGCAGCACGTATCCTCTAGGTCACATCTGGAGTGAAAAGGAGAATAGTGAGCCTGAAGACTTCTGGAGGGGTTAATTTTTTTCATCCTCTTGTTCATGCGGTGGTAATAGGAGGTTTTATAAATGCTGAGGCCACTTGAAAACACTCAAACCTACCAAAATGTCTCCCATCCCAAATCAAAACTGTTTTCTTGTCCATCCAATGCCTAGCTCCACAATCCTGTTATCTGACTGAATTTAGTCTCAAGTATTTATAGCAATGGTTACTCTGAGATTGTCTACACAAGGAACAATAAATAAGGGAATTAGTCCATAAATAATTGCTTAAATGGTTTAAGTATTTAATAAGCATTATTTAATAGGTAGGGATTATGTAACCAGTTCCTCCCATCACTTTACTCTGAGATAGAAGGATTAATGTAGTTTCCTACTGCTAGGTACCTGCCCAGGCTGATTCTTCATTTGGTAATGGATTTAAACCCTAACCAGCAGCAACCTTTACATGCTGTCTTGCTTCCTCTGCTTTCAGTATAACTCCAAACATCATTCAAGATTCTTTCGGTAGGTTTATGGATGTCTATGTGCAAAGAAACATACTCTGTCCTAAAAGGAAAAGAAGCAGCAGTGCCCTTAGGAAGGCTGAAATGGAGCCGCAGAAGGATCTGGCGTGAAGCACCTCATGTGTTATGAAATGCATTCCTGGGTGGGGCTTTCCTGTGTTATGAATGTCCTGGTACTGCAGGCAACGGACTTTTCACAAACTGGCTGAGTCCCATCCTGCAACCAATTTAATTTTTCTGCCTCTTTTTATTGAGAAGCTGTTCCAGAGTCAGTCCCCATCTTTCCTCTAACCACTGGTCTCGATATATCCAAGCCTGATTTACATCCAAAACCAGTTTGTGTCCTTGTCCTGAGACTGCACCAGGGGAAGTTTAGGTTGGACATCAGGAAAAACTCCTTCATTTAAAGGGTCATCAGACACTGAAACAGGCTGCCTAGGGAGGTGATTGAATCATCCCTAGATGTGTTTAAAGGCTGTGCAGATACAGAACTTAGGGACAAGGTTTAGTGGTGGGCTTGGTAGAATTGGGTTAGAGATTGGACTCAAGAGTCTTCTCCTCTTCTCCAACCTAAATGACTCTATGACTCCATGAGTGCCTTTTATTTTCAAGAATTTGATTCCCTGCCTTTTGCTTTCAGTGGTGTCTAAAGACAGAAGTACTAACATTTTCTTTTAACCTTGACTCATATGATGGACTCTTCATGTCTCCTCATTTTAGCCTAATTTTGTACTTCAGTTCGTCTTCACCTTGAGGATGACTGAATTAGGTGGCTTGGATGACAGAATTAGACCTCCAAACAACAATTTATTACCCATCAGAAAGGAAAAAACTCCATATCCACAACAAATGCATGTAATGTGTGAGCAGAGTAAAGAACACAACACCTTTATGCTGCTGTTTAAGCCCATGGCTTGGCCGTGTCTTGAATGTTTAGTGCAGTCTTGCTTGTCTTAGCTTAGAAAGGTTGTATTGAATCTGGGAGTAGGGCAACAGAGACAGTGAGGGTTATTTTCTGAACACAGGGTGACTGTTCAGCCTGAAAGAGAGGCCCACTTAGGGGGGTATGATAGAGTTCTACAACGTTTTGAAAAAGGTTGATATGTCTTGACAGCTCTTTGTTTCATTGTGCACCAAATTTAGGGTTCATACCCTGAAGTTATGGAGAACTAGGTTTGAAACAGCTAAAAAAGGAGTAATACTTCACATGATAAGCAGCAAAAGTGAGGAAGACCTTGTTGAAGGGGACAGATTAAGAATCTGTCTAGATTAAGAATCATTTGGAAGAAAGATCCATTGTGGGTTGCTTAATAGCCAAACCACAAATAGCAAAGGAAATCCCCTGGGCTGAAAACATTTCGAGGCTGTGGGAGTATCAGAGGGAAGTCTTACACGTGTTTGTCCTATTCTTATTCTTCCTGTTCTTACTCTGGCCACTGTTGAAGAAAGAGCAATGGATTAGGAGGATCCTTGATCTGAGCTAGTACAGCCATTTGTATGTTATTGCCATTCCATCTTGCACCACTGCTTTATGCCATGACAACAATTACCTCTGGAAATACCTTGACTGACATATCCTAGGATCACATTTGCTTTTTTCTTGCATCATTTGGTAGCTTAAGTCTCATCCTGTAATTAACACTCCTTGTTTCTTCTCCTCCTCCTCCTCAGTCATCTTCAGTTAATGAACTCCCAGCTTATGGTAGCAGTTGTCACTATTACTCCATGACTATATGATCTTGCACTGAGTAGCTTTGAATTTCATCCAATTTCACTTTGCTCCTCCCTTTCCTGACTTTGCAAGCTTTTCCTAGAAAAGTCAGACACTTCTCCTTTATGCCATGGGCAGATAGCAGCAGCACACTCTCCTTGTGTTATCAAGATCACTTGCAAAACCAGTAAACAAGATAGGGACAAGGCTACTCCCTAAGTATTCTATTACTCTACAGACTGACACTTCTCCTTTTGTCAGAAATCACTGCTCTCTCTTCTTTACCTACTTCCTTCTGACTTCAAAGTTGTTCTACTTGGCCATGGTTTTGCACAGCCTGTGCATGTGGAAGACATTCTGGGCTGGGCCTTCAAAGGCAGAGAGCACTGGCTTAACCCCACTTTACTGAAACCAGCTGTTGTCTCCCCATGCCTTTGACTTCAGTGCTGCTGGTGATGGATCAGCCTTGATAGGACCAAGAAATGCTGCCTGGGAGTTGTTTTTGAACGTAAAGTAAGGGGTGTTTCTAAGGGGAACACACCAACCTCAAAAAAAAAAGAATAAAAGAAAGAACAAGCAAAGAGACCTTGCTTCTCTGCAGATGAAGAGGAGGACAGCTCTTGTGAAAGTATCACCCCCAAAGGTCATTTTGGATTAGAATTGGTTTGGAGTCTGGCACTGGTACTTGATGGTTTTGTGTCAAAGGAATGTGGCGGTGTAGGCAATTCCAGACTAGCATCCAGGATATTCTGGATACTCATTTCTATGCACCTCTTCTGTGGGGTCGCTCCTAGCTAAATTGCCACCCATCTTTAAGACTTAGTTTCTTAATCTGCAAAGCAGGACCAAGAAGCAAGTCAATATTGCTCTTTGACTCAGCAGAACATTCAATGATTCTTGAAAATTAGCACTTTAAAAGCAGAATATTTGACAGACCAGCCAGGTGCTAACTCCTGACATCCACATTTACATGAACTGCTTGAAGGAAAGTTGACTTTCAATGGAGTTGCCAAGAGAAGTAATGATGTGGGGCAGGACAAGTGTTGTAGTCAGGGAGCAAATGGAGGTCTTTAAAATTTCATCATACTTCAACTGCTTTTTTGGCAGGACCAACGTAATGGTAGCTTCAAAGAGTTAACTCGGTGGAAGGTTGGTGAACTAGGTGAACATTCCAGAAACTGTTTGCATAGCTTCAGGATGGCTGCCCTCCCATCCAGCCCCTCACTGTCTTGCTGGTGTGGCTTATGGTGTGGACTCAACAGCATGGCTCCAGGGAAAACGAAATTGCTTGGCACTTACCAAAAGGTTGCTCGGTTATTTAATCATTTTAATGACTCGCTTGCAATTTTCTCAAACCTGTGGTATGAATGTTTGCCTTTCACTGAGACTTGAACACTGGTGTTCACACTGATTAGAAGAGGATAGATTTTCTGCTGGAATAAATGAAATGATGCCATAGGTCTTAGGACTTGCACCTTCTGGTAGCAGTGCGGGGTCTGTAGTTTAATCATCTGTCGGCAGGGAAAGGGAATTTTTCTGCTGTGTACACTAATTAATTGTCTGGTGGCTGTTCACTGACTGAATACAAACCCATCCCATTGAGAACACCTGCATTTGATTTTCAGGAGTGTGACAGAAGATGTTTAGTTACGTTACCTGTCATTGTTGATGTACACGGCACGGACTGTCCCGAGTTTAAAAAACAATTGTTTGGAGCATTTAGTGCCAGTGCCACTGATTTCTAAACAACTTTGCAAACAGCATCTCTTCCTCCCATATCATCTGGTCGGGGGTCATTTACAGTTACGCTTTTGGGGACTGAATGAGAAGGAATTATGTTTACCTCCTGTACTCATAGCAATGTCTTTTCCTGATTGCTAAAGGAAGATCCAGCACGGTGGCAAGGTCTCTTTGAAGCACTAACATTCCTCAGCTAATACTTAGCACATATCTCATGCTTTTGTGTTTATAGATTTCCACAGACAGTAAATATTTCCATCTCTGTAAATGAGGCTGACATAGTCAAGCAAAGTTCTTTGTTCTGGAAAGAAAACACACTCTGCCTGATATTTCTGCACTTGCCATCATCTCCTTAGTATGAGTCACAGCCCAGCTCCTAACTAGTTGAATTAAAGTGGACCTTCCTTCTGAAGTCCTTTATTCCAGCTATGGTGAAGAAACATCTCATGGAAGCAAGCTTTGCAAACAGGCTCAAAACTAAACCTTACATGTAAGGTAATAACTGAAGTTTACACATCAAGACAACTAGGGAATAAACAGAACTTCAGGAACAGATGCAGTCTGACAGCATTCATGAGCTGTAACCAGAGAAAAAACGGCCACCTGTGCACTGTCCTGCTTAATGTGCTCCCGAGTGCTGACCCAGTGCCTTTTCTCTCCATCCTGGAGTGCATGGCTCAAAACAAGGCTGAGTCGCCATGACAGCTCCTCTGATGACATCTGCTGAGCTGAAGGCATGGCTGTATCAGGGATCATGTTGTTTGTGAAAGGTGGTTCCTTGTATTTATTGCCTAATGCATCTGCGGGACTGGAATGCTGCTTGTTGGTGGTGGTCTGCTACATGGATTTTGCCCGCTAGTAAGTGTCCATCAGCATTCCCTTTTTTTCTAGCACAGGATCCTCTCCTGCTGTGCCCTGCTGGGACACATGTTTAATCTTTCTACAGAATCACGGTGGCTGTAAAGGGCCTTCCCAAAACTATGATCCCATGTATTTCTCTTCCAGATGAAGAAGAGGATGTGGGATGTCTTGCAGGGCTATGTGACTCCTGTAGGTGACAGACTGCCTTGTCATGGTCTGAAGAGTTCACTAAGGGTCTGATACCAGGGTTGTGAGTTGTTGGAAACACCTCAAGAGCACGTGTAGTGGTAAGATTAAAGGAAGGCAGGCAATTCTCCCCAGCAGGCTCAGTGTAAGCACCTAAGGGTGGGGATTTGTAGGGCAAGTATGCACTTTCATGGAAAATTTTCCAAGCATCCAGAAGTTACCTGTCTAGGGGCTTCCTCACCTGAGAAGCAGGAGAGTCACCTTGTACTTAACAGCTATCAATTTCTTTTACTCAAGCTCTCAATGTTTTCACAGGGTTTGTGAACTTCTTCCTTTTTAAACTGTCTAGCATCCACAGTTACGAGGACTCAGCTTAACTCTGTGCATGAGTAGTATTTCTGTTTGTTTTGAATCTGATATCCTCTGTGTTTGTAAAATGCTCATTAGTTCTTTGCAGATGAGGGGAAAAAATGAAGCAAAATTCCCTGCTGTCTTCACCCCAGTGAGGATTTGATGTGTGCTATTATATATGATGTCATATTCCCTCTCAGTCCCTGTTTTTCTGGACTGACATGTTGTCTCCTCCTATTGCTTATACAGAAGTTGTTAATTTTTCTTGCCTTTAATCACTCTTTCCCTCTAAACTTTCCAATTCTACTCTGTGTACAGGTTGAAGGCAAAGGGATGCTGGGCTACAGGATATTCACACGACGCTGTGCACTCTGCTACATGGCTTTCTGTGATTCTCTATTGGCTTCATCTCCCTGCTGGAGACACCTGTGTGAGGACAGATGACCAGAGAGCACAAAATTACAAGCAAGGTGTTTGCAAACTTTCCTACTTAGCATAGCAAGGTAGGCTGGGGATTCTGCAGAGATTGGGTAAGTAGGTAGGTGGTGACTGAGGAATGAGCCCTGGAGGGTGCTGCTGGTGGGATCATAACAGGAAAGTGCAGCATAGCCCAGAATACCTTCTTGCTCTGAGCAATCATGGTTGATATCATCAGCAGCCTGTAAATAACTGTGGCTGCAGCTCCTTTGCTTCTATTTAATCCATTGACTAAGAGAGATGAAAACTGCTTAGAAGTAGATAAAAAAATGTAAACCTCACCACTGGTTGTGATGTAATGAAGCTGGTACTTCCTGTACCTGGGTGAAGTATAGCATGCATTGATGCGTCCCTCTTGAGAATAACTCCCTTATTCTTTCAGCTAGTTAGAAGAGGATGCTGGGTTTGCTTTGCTTTTGAAACAGACTGATAAGAGAAAGAAAAGCTCTCATGCTCATGCATGATGCTGACGACTCATCTTGCTATCTTCGATTTTGCTTAGTAAAACCTACACTACTGGGTTCTGCAACGTTGGCCTTGAATGCTGTGACTGAACCCACTGCGTCTTGATCTCATTAAACCACCATTTTCATGAATACCAGTAGTAATTTGTAGAAGTCTACAAAGAGTTTGTGAAGCTGTGCAGGAAGAAAATTTTAAAGGCTAAAGCCTGGCTTAAGCTTAATCTGGCTACTGCCATTAAAGATGATGAAAATTGGTCATATATTGATAAAATACCAAAACAAGAGCTAAGGAGAATCTCCAGCTTTAATTGGATGCTGGGGGGAACACAGTGATTGAGAATGAGGAAGAGGATGAGGAACTGAATGCCTTCTCTGCCTCAGACATTAATAGTGAACACAGCTTTTCTCTGATAGCCCAGCCCCCTGAACCAGACAACAGAAGAGGGGAGCAAAATAAAGCCCCCATAACCCAAGAGAAAATGGTCAGTGACTTATTCTGTGCAATTTAGAAGCACAAAAGTCCATGGGACCGGATGGGATCCACCCAAGGGTAGGAAGGGGGCTGGTGGAAGTTCCACTTTCCATCATTTATCAGCAGTTTTGGCTAACCAAGGAGTTCCCAGTTGACTACAGATTAGCAATGGTGACACCCATCTACATGAAGGGCCAGAACGATGACCCAGGAAACTACAGACCTGTTAGTCTGACCTCAGTGCTAGAGATGGTTATAGTGCAGATCATCTTGTGTGCCACCACAGGGCACATGCAGGACAACTAGATCACCAGGCACAGTCAACACGGGTTTCTGAAAGGCAGGTCATGCTTGACTAACTTCACCCCTTCTATGACAAGGTGACCCATCTAGTGGATGAGGGAAAGGCTGTGGACATTATTGCCTACCTGGACTTTAGTAAAGCTCTTGACTCTGTTTCCCAAGGCATTCTGCTGAAGAAACTGGCTGTTGATGGTTTGGATAAGTACACTTCGCACTGGACAAAAAATGGGTGGAAAACTGAGTCCAAAGAGTGCATTGGCTAGCCACAAGTGATGCTCTCAAAGGACCAATATTGGGGTCTGTCCTTTTTAATATAATAGAATCATGGAATTATTTAGGTTGGAAAAAACCTCTTAAGATCATTGAGTCTAGACATTAACCTTACTGTACCAAGCCCACTGATAAAACATGTCTGTAATTACCATATCTAGGGATAGCAATTCAGCCACCATCCTGGGCAGCCTGTTCCAGTATGTAGACCCCAAGGCACCAAGTCATCTTTAACAATGATCTGAAAGAGGACATCAGGTGTGTCCTTGATAAGCTTGCACTTCACACCACGTTAGGTGGGAACATTGATCTGCTTGAGAAGCTCTACATAGGGATCTGGACAGACTGAATTCCTGGGTCAAGGTCAGTTGTATGAAATTCCACAAGGCCAAGTGCCAGGTCCTGTACCTGCATCACAACAACCTAATATAAAACTCTCCAGGCCCTGGGAAATGTGGCTGGAAAGCTACACGGTGGAACAGGTCCTAGGCTTATCAGTTGACAGTGGGCTGAACTTGAGCCACCAGTGTGCCCAGGTGGCCAAGAAGGCCAACAGCAACCTGGTTTGTATTAGAAATAGTGTGGCCAGTAGAGTCCACCATTGTACTTGACCCTGGTGAGTCTTATCTTGAATGCAGTGTTCAGTTTTGAGCTTCTCACTACTAGAAGGAGACTGTGATGCTGGGTCATGTCCAAAGAAGCTGATGAGGCATGTAGAACACAAGTCTTATGAAGAACAGCTGAGGAAACTGGGATTGTTTAGCATGGAGAAAAGGAGGCTCTCTTCAACGGCCTGAAAAGGAGGTTGTAGAGAGGTAGGTGTTGACTTTTTCTTCCAGGTAGCAAGCAAAAACACAAGAGGAAATAGCCTGAAGTCATACTGAGTTTTGGTGTGGAGACATGCAGGTCATGGCTGGAACCACCATGTGGTACTTCTTGAGCTACTGCTTGCAAGGCTGCCCTGCTGCTTTACACCAGAAATGATGCTGTAGGAAATAAAAGATAGGTGGCTCTGTCTTGGAATGGTGTCACCATTCACCAGGAATGGTGTCACCAGCAGGAAGAAGGAGGTCATGGTGCCCCTGTACTACACACTCATGAGACTGCACCCTGAGTCCAGTGTTACTCACCAAAGTATAAGAAGGACATTGAGGTGCTGGAGCAGGGTCAGAAAAGAGCAGTGAGACTGGGGAGAAGTCTGTAAAACAGGCCCTGTAGGGAGCAGCTGAGAGTACTGGGGTTGTTTAGTCTAGAGAAGAGGAGGCTGAGAGGAGAACTTATGGTTCTCTACAGCTACCTAGGAGTTTGTAGTGTGGCTGGTGCTGGTCTCTTCTGCCAAATTACTAACAATAGAATGACGGGAAATGGCCTCAATTTGTGTCAGGGGAGGTATAGATTGGGTCTTACAATCATGTAATTGTTAGGGATCGATCGAAGTGTTCAAATCCTTCAACCTGCCATTCACATCAGACTATTTCCTCAAAGGTACTCACTGCTTTTTTTTTGCACCCCACTGTGTGGTGGCATCCTCATCCCCTAGCAAATGTGATGCCCAAGGAGCATGGATTGTCTAAAGACATCATGGAAACCTGCCAAGTTGGGATTCACTTACATTAGCAAAGTCACAGAAGAAAGACATGGTGCTTAAGGTGTGTAAGGGCTGTTTCCACTGTCTAAGAGCTTAGTTCCCATGCCACCCATATACATGAACACTACTTCACACCTGGGGTTTGTTTTGGTAGAAGTCAAGATAAAACATGACTGTGGTCGTAGCAGGACAGACACAGCCCAAACAGGACGTATCTGTGGGACAGTTAACATTCATGCACTCATTCAGCTGCCCTGTCGTGACTTAGCTAAGCCCATCGGCCCACTCTTGTGAAGCACACAAAAGGCTCTAGGAGCCAAAGGTGGTCACCAGGCTACATAGTGTAAATGTCCATTGAATGAATCTGGATCTTTGAAACTTGCTTCCATCTGCTGAACTTTTTTGAAATTATATATTGGATTTAAAATTTACTGAGGCCTGGGGGGGAGAGCACGTGTGGGTGCATCCCATCAGGGCCCATGGCTTTATGTACATTCAGTTTGCTCAACTTATCCCTAACCCAGTCCTCATCAAACAAGGCAGGCTCCTCTCTTGCCTCAACTTCCTCTGGAGCCTCAGCAGTCTGGGCTTTGATAGGAAGAAGTGTTTTTCTGAGGCAGTGGTTGGGCACTGGAACAGGCTGCTCAGGGAGGTGGTGGAGTCACCATCCCTGGATATGTTTAAGAAACGAGTAGCTAGAGCACTTGAGGCCATGGTCTAGGGTTTGGGAGCTGTTGGGGTGAGGGCTGGACGTGATGATCCTGGAGGTCCTTTCCAACCTTGAGGATTCTATGATCAGGAAAAATTTCATCACTGAAATGGCTGTCAATCGTACAAAGAGAGTGCTCACAGGAGTGTTGCGATAATCATCTGTAGAGGTATTTAAAAGATGTGGTTTAGTGTATAGTGGTTGGACTTGATCTTAAATATCTCTTCCAACCAAAGTAATTCTACGATTCTGTAATAAAGTTTGGCACAAAATTTTTCTGTAAAGTGTAGTATTAACTGAGCAGAAAGAGATTAGTGATTGAAAGCAAAAAATGACTTCTGTTGTGCACCAGTTGCAAATATTCAAGGACATTGTAAGAGTTATTATTCCAGATTAAGTCTACTGCAAATGGTTGTCCACACTAGAATCATTAATGCTTATTGGATATATGCAGCAAGAGGCCTGGGTGTGCAGACAAGAGCACACCTTTCCTATTTTCTAGTTATGCAAAGGAAGTATTTTATTGAAAGATTTTATTGTAAAAATTGTATTTTAAATTTTATTTTAAAATGAAGATTTCACTTTATTCTTTCACATTGCTCAGCAGAACTCATGTGGTGGGAATTCTGCAGTTTCAGGTACTGAAGAATGTTGTCCTGTATGCGCTCACCAGAGAACAGCTCCTGGTTTACACTACTAACGCTGGTTCCGCTGGAATCCCTTGAAGAGAAAGTTGCAGATCTCGTAAGTGGGTAGCAAACTCTTAACCAATTCATATAGCTGCTGGGCCTGACTCCAGGTCAAGTGCATGGCAGCTTTTTTCTTAATGAAGAGATGTGTTCAAGAGTCACCTAGATGTGGTGTTAGGGGATATAGATTAGGGGTAAACTTGGAGAGTAGGGTTAATGATTGGATTTGATGATCCAAAGGGTCTTTTACAACCTAAATGATTCTGTGATTGTATGTGCAGGAGAGAGTTAACGCTCTTGCTACTGAGAACTGGGGCTGTTTAGTCTTGAGAAGACTGAGAAGGAATCTTATTAGTGTCCATATATACCTGAGGGGTGGATGTCAACTGAAAGGGGCCTATTTCTTTTCTGTGGGGCATAGTAATAGGTCAAAGAAAAATGTGTACAAACTTGAACATAGAAGAACATGAGGAGAAACTTCTTTATTGCAAGGGTGACAGAGGACTGGAACAGGCTGCCCAGAGGGGTTGTGAGTCTCCTGCTCTGGAGGCTTTCAAAACCCACCTGGATGCGTTCCTGTGCGACTTGCCCTAGGTGATCCTGCTTTACGGAATCACAGAACAATCCTGGTTGGAAAGGGCCTCCTAGATCATCAAGCCCAACCATAACCAGACGAGCAAAAAACCTAAATACTTGAGAGATTGAAAAACACAAAACAATCTCCTCCATGCTGCCAGTCTAGCAGGTCACAGAAGCACCATGTCTACATGGTTCTTCAACACCTCTAGGGATGGTGACTTGACCACCTCCTTGAGAAGGCCCTTCCAGTGCCTCCCCACTCTTTCTGGAAAGAATTTCTTCCTAAGATCCAATCTAAACCTCCCCTTGCTCAGCTACAGACCATTGTCCCTGTTTCTGTCAGCAGTCACCAAGGAGAAGTGGCCAACCCCCACCTCTCCACAACCACCATTCAGGTGGTTGTAGAGGGCAGTGAGGTCCCCCCTTCAGCCTCCTCTTGTCCAAACTAACCCTGCCCAGCTCCCTCAGCCTCTCCTCATATGACTGGTTCTCTAAACCTNTTCTCTAAACCTCTCCTGAGCTTGGTGAACCAGTTCCGGTATCTCCATGTCTTTCCTATAA
>VZRI01002314.1:184512-197931 GCA_013397515.1 Upupa epops | reverse complement strand
ATTTGATGATGATGATGATGATACAGGAAAAAAAGCCTGAGGATGAAATAAAAAGGGAACAACTAAACACTAGCTACCTCTACAAGCATTAGCCCAGATAAGCAAATAATTTCACATAGAGAAGACAAAAATTTTGTTGTGTTTTGTTGTAAAATTGAATTTTTATTTGTATCCCACCTATATTTTGAAGCTTAGTTATCTATTTTTAATTAAAAACAATTTAGTTTAGTTTTAGAGGAAGCAAACCTACCAAGAAAGTCTTGTTTGTTATAAATGACAACTCATAGATGAACTGAGCAATTTCATTGAATATAATAGGAAATTAATCTATTTCCTTATGATAACCACTTATTCTGTAAAATGGATATTGAGCATGTCTTGTCTTATATTTCTTCTTTATTCTGAGTGCTTCAGTACAGATGTTGTATGACTGCTTTAAGTAACCACTCATTTACGAGCATGAGGCAGTGGCATAAGTGGATAAAAGTGAGTATACAGTCTAGATAAAATGAGGCCACAAGGTAGACTTTTTGGAGATACCTTGTTCATTAATGCCTCTACTTCCTGTTCTCTGAGGCTGCATTAAAGGTAAATATTGTAGAAAACTGGAGGTATGAGGCGCAGTAGTTGCTTTGCAGAATCTGTCTGATTAGCAGATTATTCAATTTATGTACTCACAATTTTACAATAATTTTCTTACCAAAATGTGTGGTGTTTTATTTAATACCTAAAGTCAAAGTTGGTTTAGTCCTTCAATATGCCCAGGCTGCTAGATCACTTGAAGTTCTGTAGAATATGTCTGCAGAATATGAGTAAGAAAAATTGTTTCTAGACTATTATCTGTCTGAAAACCAGTACTTCTAGGGTGGTTTGAACACAGAGAAAGAGGCTTAATCTACCTTTTTTTTTGTGTGTGTAGTTTTTATGAGATAACAGAAGTTGATATACATTTATTTCACATTTAGGGAGATAATTTAATATAAAGAGGTCTGTTTTATTGACCATTTAAGAAAGCACTGGGTAGCACAGCAGTAACACTGAAGTATCATAATTCTAAAAGTATGTTTTATTATCACCTAATAATTTTCATTGTCACTGCAGTTTTGAGATAACTGCAGTGGTAATCGTGGGCCTAAATTGCCACTGTCTGTCAGCATCTAGTCTTTTATGCCTTGTTCCTTTTTTCCACAGTCTCATCTGGAGTAATTACCGCAGTAGTCTCTCATTTGCAAAAAAATGAGTTGGGGAGTGAGAGTCTGGAGACGGATACTATGCTCTCAAATCATTGCCTTTTTCTGGCTGTTGCAATGTGTTCTTCACAGTGCTATATCCTACTAAAGCTATCATGTGTTTACATAGGACCAGAGACCTCTGAAGTGTAAAAGGGGAAAGGACAGGAGGTGGGTGGGTTGGAATAAGGGGTGTGGTGGTGAAGGGTAAAAGTGAGTGGTAGGTTTCCAGCTCTACTTTTCAGTAAGTTTGGTCAAGCCCTTACCTTCATCCTTCCTTTTCTGCTGCCCAGTGAAACAAGAAGGGGACTTAGAGGCACATCCCATACTCCCCCAGAACTTCTCCAGGTGATTTCATATTGTCGAGATAAGTTACTCAAATGCGTGAGCTGTTGAGGATGAAAGAAGTTTGTCAAGGAGCAGAATTGGTTTGAGTGTGCACAAACTTTCGTTTGGGAAATTCAAGTCCTTAAAGGACTTGTTATAGGCAAATACATAAAACATGATGGGTTTAAAAGGCTTCAGAGGACTCATAACCAGATAACACCACAGCTCATCAACACTGCAATGAATTTTGTCCCATTAAAGCCTAGCAGCCACAGGTGTCATGATACAATAAGGAGAAAACAAGTGTTAAACCCATAATTTGTATCTTGAGTTCCTACAGAAGAAGTTCCATGTTGGGTAAATCAGGCATCATCTTAGGAAACACCAAACACTGCACTGCAGGACAGGATCTATTCCATCACAAGCAGCAGGCTGAGGGCAGAAGACCTTTTGTGGGTTCTTTCCTGAATGTTTGGTATACTTGCTTTTACAATTTTCAGTGTTCTCTTACTGTCCTGTTTAGTTGTAGGAACATTCTTTTATTTGCCTTTTGTTCCAATTATCTTTGAGCATTGCATATGACACATTGCTTCTCTGTAAATGTCTTGCAAGTACGATGATCACTCAAGAAACACAAGGATGTTATGGCATACATTTTTTCACAGATCCCTTCCATACAGACTTAACTAGATAAGTATGTATTCAGCTATGATGATTTCTTTTTCTGCTCTTTCAAATACGCTTTAGTATTTTACGTATGTGTGTGTTGAGTGACACTGTCTTTACTGTGCATTTAAATATAGTGTAGAACAATTAAAGAGAAGGAACATGACTGATGAGGAAAGACAGTATATTGTCACTAGACTATCGTTTTTCTTATATATTAGAAAAAGACAAAAACTGTATATGGTTCTAGAATGAAGGCGGTGGAGTGTAGAACTGCATGCCTCTTTCAAATTGATAGAGTGAAGATGTTGTGGGAGATAATGGAAACTTTCTATTCAGTGAGGAGTGGAATAAAGAAACAATTTCTAGTCATTCTTCAGCATTGATTGCCTTTGTGCTTTAGGCGTAGATCAAAACTTGCACATAATAAAAAGAAAGTTGAAGAAATATGGAGATACACTTCAGAAAATGTAGCTAGATGAATCTTATCCTTTGGTGCAGTGAAATCACGACAATATTTAACATGAAAATTAACTGTAGGTGATAACCACAGAGATGATATGCAAAGGAATAAATCACAGGTAGTAGCTCTGATAAAAAGTAAAGCATTTAGAGTGCAGTGGAATAAATGATGCTGTACAAAACATGCACTTCCACATTTCTCCTTTGACCTTACTGCAAGGAAACTGAGGCAATAAAATAAACCTACATCTTGGCTGCAGTAGTTCCTACTGCTTTTTCTCTGGGACACATCAGGATTCACTTACATAGCCAGGAGTGACGAAAATTTGAGTCAAAATACATTTAAGTGTGCTACATCTGTTAGTATCTTGCCTCTGCAGTCATCAGTAATTAGGTTAATCAATTAGGAGTTTTATCATGCAGCCTTCTGATGTTTTAGCATACTAGAATCTTAATGTCATATTTTAACATGTAATTTTAAGGTTTCATTGTAGTTGTCTGCTAGGAATTTTATATTTAATTTTCATGATGCTCTGATAGCCATTTTTTTTCCATAGTTTAGAATTGTTCAGAAGCCCAGATTTTACAGAACTTAAGAATATGGGGACTTAGCTTTCTTGTATGTCATTTGCTTTCAGTTGTTGAAACTATCAGAACAACAGCTGTGACCATATTCAACAATTTGCTGTTTCTAAGGGGGAAAAAAAAGCAATAAAAATAATGTTGACTGTTTTTCCATTTGCTTTATTTCCAAAATATAAGTTGCTATTAATTGCCAAGGCTTTTACTAGCCTTTGGAGAAGACCATTCATTACAATAAATGCAATGGTAAGCAGTATTGTGATTGCTGTAACTGAGAAAAAAGCCACCGGTCACAGGTTCAGTCACAGGTTTCAGATGTCCATTAGTTTCAGACATTTCTGGTGTAGAAATAATTGATCAGCAAGTTGGTCTATAAAGGGAACAAAAAAACTACCTCAGTATTATGAAAAACAAAAATGGAAAAGAAACTCCAAACAAACCAAGAGCAACAGCAACAAAAAAAATGCCCAAAATCCACACACTACTTCATTTACCTTTTACTAAGGGGTGGAGGTCAGAAGCAAGATTAGAAGACAATATTGCATGTAGAGGGAGGAGATATTATTTTATGCCAAAACTTTGATTTGAGAATGTCATAAACCATAAAAGAAAACACAAATCCACATATGGGAGATTGTTTTTCAGCAGTGATATTACTCTGTGGGTGAACTAGTAATTCAGATTTTCTAAATTATTCTGAACTATCACTTTCAGTCAAAAGACTTTCAGATTCTTCTTTTTTATGATAATTTCTCTCATGAGTGGATAGATTAAAAATAGCATAGAAGATCACAGCATTGCAATAGGGTTTGTTAGTGTTCACAAATAGATCTAGCTGTTTGCTTTGTATCAGTTTGACGTCTGAAGAAGTAAGGTAGCCAAGGGTATGGCCAAAGCACTTGCATTACTCTCTTCTCTGTTTTAGCTAAGTACTTAAAGGGAAACTGTACAGTTTTTGGGTCAAAACCGTTTTGTCACCCTGCTTCAGTATTTTTGGCCATCTGAAGATGAAATTGAGACCTATTGATTTGCCAGATTTTAGGTACAGTTGTTTTTAATCCAGTCTTCAAATACAAAAAGATTTGAACAAGACTTTATTTATTTGAAAGCGTTGTAGACCTGTCAATAAAAGTTCTTCAGCTTTGTACCATTAATTTGACTTCTAGAGTACCTTCTCTTAATTTTAATTCAAAGCTATATTGTTTCTGGTAAGACTCAGGTTGAAGCAAACAAGACTACTTATATAACCTGTAGAAGCAAGTATCAGATGAAAGGAATTTTCTGTTAAAACCTATGATTTTAACTGAAGTAGTTTAATTTTCATAAAGAAACTGAAAACTAAACAACATACAGTTCTTCCTATGTTTTTAAATGCTCAAAAGTTATTACAATGGTAGTTAAGATGGCACTAAATGCATAGATTATTTGTTCTCAGGAGATAGACTGTCATTTAGTCAAGGTAATATTTAGTGAAGGTTCCATATCACAGTGGCTAATCTGGTTGTAATTCACTCTGATAAACTTACTTTTGTGTGACTAGGATTTGTGTATACCTTAACATGTTTGTTTAAAATTTGGATCTCTTAAATTATTGCATACTGACGTCCATTAGGAGTTAATGTTTACTACATAGGTCCAGTAATAAGTGTTATGTTGTATTCTAGCATATTCACCATATTTACTAGTGACCTGGATGAGGGGATCAAGTCTAGCCCTAGTAAAGTCACAGATAACACCTAGTTGCTAGGGGAGTGTCAATCTACTGGAGAGTAGAAAGATGCAGCAGAAAGATCTGGACAGGCTGGGTCAATAGACAGAGGTCGATAGGATGAAATTTAACAGGGCCAAGGGCAGCATCCTACATTTTTGCTGCAGTAACCCCCAGCAGAGCTACAGACTGAGGGAAGAGTGTCTGGAGAGTAGCATGGCAGAAAGGGACCTGGGCGTACTGGCTGATAACTGGTTGAACAGGAGCCACCAGTGTGCCCAGGTGGCAGGAATGGCCAATGGCATCCTGGCTTGTATTAGGAATACTGTGGCCAGCAGGGCTGGGGACATAATTCTCCCCCAGTACTGGGTACTGGTGAGGCTTCACCTTGAGTATTGGAGAGTAGTTCTGATCCCCTCACTTCAAGAAAGAGATTGAAATGCTGCAGCGAGTCCACAGGAGAGCAATGAAGAACAAGGAGACTGGTGTTGTGAACAGATGGGGGCCGTCCTCTTTTCTGAGGCAACTAGCAACAGGATGGGACGGCAGGGCCTGAAGGTGCTAGGATGGGTTAGGTTGGATATGAGGAAGCTCTTTTTCAGGGAAAGATTGATCAGACACTGGAATGGACTGCCCAGGAAGGTGGTGGAGTCCCCATCTCTGGAAGTGTTTAAGACTGGATCTGGCAGTTAGCTCTATGGTCTAGGTTATGGTGATGTCAGATCAGTCTGTACTAGATTGTCTTAGAGGTTTCTTCCAGCATCATCAATTCTGTGATTATGTGATATCTGTGTATATATGCTTGTGGATGTGTATGGAGTTAAAGAAATAAGGAGTTTAAATCTATTTAATAACTGTACCTAATGTCTACCTGAGAATAAGTTATTGAACATTTAAAAGAAGTACTGAGAAGCAGAAGCTTTTTTAGCATTTCAGTGAATCGCACCCATGAGACAGCATTTGTTGAAAATGGGATACGAATGCTAAACAAGTGTCAGTATGCCAACGGTATACAGTGTATTAGCCAGGCATATCCACTATCTTTATGTTTTAACTTGTGTTTTAAACATCTTTACACTTCTGATTCTCTTTGGGTTAGTAAAGTATCCCTTCTACAGTAAAGGCTTCTCTGCAGAAGACTCATAAGGCTTGTCTTTATATGAGCCTGCTTTGTGGAAAAGACACATTGCTCATTAAAGCAACCTAAATAGAGTAAGCAGTAGTAGATACTTCATATTCCAGTATTTTTATTGAATAGCTTCCCTGAAACATTTAATGAAGTTTCTATCAGTTGTGAAGTTTCCAAATGTTTCCACACAGTTTCATTTAGTTTTGAAGTACAAGGCATATTGAGGGGTAAACATAATAGAAATATAATGTTAAATCTGAGATATTGGGTCTGATGTTGACCGAATTGAAATGCAAAGAATTGACTTATTCAAGTTTTCAGTGTGCACGCAACAAATGTTGTCACTTTTCATTTTTAATAGCCATTTAAGAATTACTTTAGTAGTTAACAGTAAGGGAAACAGCTATTTATTTTCTCTTCTTATTCTATATTTTCTTTTGTTTATTTTAAAAACTAAATATAGAAACTATTAGAATGAAAAGCTTTTTATAATAGCTGAACACAAGTGAAATGAAAACAGTATTGTAATCTTCTGTGCATACTCTGCTAGCAGAGTTTGTTAAGTAACAAGCATGTTTTATTTTCAAGGGCAAATTTGCAACTCTGTGTTCAGATAACACATCCACATAATGAAAGGGGCTTCATATTGTGAAGACATAAACTGCCAAAGTTTGAAAAAAATCATAAAGTTGCATTACTTTCCAATATTTAAATGTCAACAGCTATTTATGACTGAGCTTTCTTTCCAAAAGGTTTCTCCATTTTGATTTCTTGAAAATTACTGAATTACCTCATTGGGGGGAGAGAGTGGGAAGAAGTAACAGTGACTTTGTTCTCAGAGCAACTATAGCTTTTTCATCTCTTTAATGACTTTCATTGACAGACACAGTATGTTGTGATAGTCTGAATGCTACTTGTCTGTTGCTTGTAATGACCAGAGCATAAATTGTCTTAAAATAGACATGAATTAGGAGATTAAATGCGGAGTCCTTTGTATAGTTAAAAATTTAAAAAGTTTTGATATACAGAAGAAAGAGACGGTATTCTCAGCTTTGCTTTTTCTTTTTCCCCAGAGTAGTACTGAGTTAATTTCTAATTAATATGTTTTGGTGGGGGGGTGGGGGTTAGGGGCTAGCAAAAGGCTATTGGTACTTACAGAAACTACTGTTAGAACCTGTTGCTTAAAGGTTTAGCAACTTAGTAGCAGCAGTGTTTCTCAACACTGGGACCTCTTCCCTTTCCTAATTTGAGGGAAGGTCCCTCTGACAACCATTTCATTCTCTGATTTGTGAAATTTATCTGCTTGTAAGGCAGTAATTGGATGAAAAACTGTGTTTGTTACCTTAGCAGATGACCTCCACTAACCAACATCCATTTTGTTTTCTTTGTGATCACTTACTGTCATGTGGTTTAACTAGACTACCTTTATTTATTAGACTTTCTTCATACTACTTTTATTAGACTATCTAATCTGTAGCCCCATTGTTTCACTCTTGTAAAGGAAGCTAGCGAACAACATTCTCAGCAGGCTAGAGAGAGATGTCTCTGTCCTTACCTGCCAGTCTCTCCTGGGGCTGTAGATCAAACAAAAGCTGTTCATGTGAGCTTAGCTTTTGAAGAGACCTATCTGCCTGTGAACTAGTAATAAATAGCAGATATAACAATTTCCTGACTATGAGAACACGGTGAGATGAAATTACTTCAGTTTTCTCACATTCAGAAGAGTAACATTGTCAGGTCTTATGCTGCTTGTCATCATGTCTTGGTGTGCATTGAACTTCTGTTGGAATGTCTTGTCAGCATGGTCCACATACTTGTTATTTAGAGATTAGTGCAATAATCTCTTCATAGGACTTTAGCTAGGTTGGATTTTAATCGGCATAAAGACCGATTGACTAAAAATTGCTGGTTTACTTACCGTGTATTTCTGGATCTTGTATCCAGACCTGGCTGAGCTACAGACCTCTTAAAATAGCTAGAAAGATGCTCATGGAGTAGCTAGAAATATGCTCATAGAGGATGCAGTTAAGGAGGACATCTGACTTAAAGCTTTTTCTTCTTGTTAGTCTGCTAACATCTAAAGTGATTAAGATGCCAGAACACGACTAAAGTCACTCTCTTCTTTCTGTTCTCTGCATACTGTCCTGCTTGGCACACATACATACACTTTTCAGTTCTCTCTTAAGACCAAGTGAGTAGAGAACATGCATTGCTGTGGACAAATTGCTTTGTGTTTCTACTTGTTTAATATAGTACAGCCATGTATGTTGTGGCTTCTCGTAATGGACTTGGGTGACAATATAAAATCCTGAAGAAGGGAAGAACTGACTTCTTTCATTGGAAGAAATAGCTCAGATTCATGAGGGGGGTAAAATAGTGACTTTCATCTCTGTGCTGTCAATCTGATTGCATTTTCAGTAGGTAATGAGTGACAGTTGTTACCAGCTGACGGCTGCACTGTGACCTGTGTGAAAGTAAATGCAATCTTGTTCCATTTCATGGTGTACAGGTGTGTCTACACTGCAGAATAAACTAACAAAACTGACAGTAATTGGAACTGGTTTCAGCAGCCTCTGCAAGAGGTCAAGGACAGCCTAGCATTCCGGAACACTGCAGGGGCATTCTGGCATTGCCTGAGGAATTTTCTGTGTTTTCCCGAGCTCTAGCTGACCTTGAGTACCAAAGTGGAGAGTTTTAGTTTCCAGGAAGATCAGCTTCAGCAGGACTCTTTCCAAAATATAAACAATGAAGGGCAGTGGAGCAAGATAATCATCTAGTTATGAAAGTATGAATTCCTTAATCAGAAGACCCAACTGGAAGAAAACCTTCCATATTTCATTAAATAAATGTGGAAATTGCCTTGCAATACTGTTTTTAATTGCAACTTTATTTAAACACATGTGTGTATGTATAAACACTTATCTATGCAACCTCACACCGGTCTTATGTAAACCTATTAAGGATAGCATATTGTGTGTAGTTAATCGTTTATGACAGAGAGTGGCATGATTAATATCAATTAAATGCCAATAAATCCTTAATTGCTCCTTATGCTCTACATAGCTGTGTAATGATTTCCTTTTATGTTTACCTAAGGATCAACTATGGAAGGAATATCTAGGATCCACTGTGATCCCTGTCTATATTGTGATTTGGGGAGTTCTGTTTGTTTATTGGGTGGAATGGCTGATGCTGCGAATTTTGCTTTCAAAGGAAGAATTTTTGGAGGATCTGTTTTCATTACGGGCGGCTTGGAATATAAAGCCTGGGATTGTTTTAGCTGCTAGAACAGTCCCTCTCTTTTCCATATGTTTGGGTTAGGTTTGATCCTACTGATGTCTTGTCTATACCAGATGCTTAAAATCTACCTAAGCAGTTGTGTGCCCACTCCTTACTTCAAGAATTTTACCTAAAAAAATCATATAAACAATTTCATAGTATGAACAAAATAGAGATACTAAGTCAATATTCACTTGCATTTTCATTTGTATTTTTGCTACTTGAGTACCACAATATTTAATTAGATAGGTATAAGTGCTCTTTAAATCAAAACTTGAGACAACTGTTAGAAGACAGAAAATAGTTCTAGAAGAGAACCTTCGTTTATCTTTTCACAGTTTTGCATCCCACAGGTTACAGCTAATTCAACATATTTTAAAATCTATGGTTAATAAATGAAGTTATGGCTGATCTGCTATCATTAGGATAACTGCTACTTTTTTCTCATTACATATATTTTAAGTATTAATGTTAGTGTTTAACAATATAATTATATAAAAAAGGATCAATATTTAATTCTAAAACATTAAGATGTTTTAAATAAACATTTAACTGTGAGGAGGTTTTCGTGTTTAACTCTATATCCCTTAGATAAATGTTAGTGTAACCAAAGAATCATAAAGGTTGGAAAAGACCTACAAAATCATTCATTCCACCCTCACCGTCTGACCACACCATACCCACTAAGCCAAGTCACATCTCCAGGGATGGTAACTCCACTATTTATTAATGAAAAGTAGTAACTTAAAGATCTAGAAGAAGGAAAAATAATTCTTTGCTTCCTTTCCCACTTTTTTTTTTCAACCTGGATGAAGAATCACACCTTGTTGGTGGTTTGTTTTTTTTGTCATGAAAGTTTTTTCCTAATATGGGATTTTTTTAAACTTTTGATCCTATGGCATAGAATTTACTCATGCTAAGTCAAGGAAGATACTTACTGTTTTTTCATACTTTGTAGGATGAAAAGTAGAAATAGTCACAGACTTACAGGGTTAGACTATTGATAAATCACTAATGTGGTGTTTCATAGACTCATTAGGGATCAGAAGGGACCTTGAAAGTTCATCTAGTCCAATCTCCCTGCCACAGCAGGACTACCTAGACCAAGTCACACAGGAACACATCCAGGCAGGTCTCCAGAAATGCAAACTCTACAACCCCCCAAACAGCCTGTTCCAATGCTCCATCACCATCACTGGGAAGAAGTTCCTGCTGATATTTTTATGGAACCTCCTTTGTTCTAGCTGGCACACATTGCCCCTTGTCCTATCACCAGATGACCTTGAGAAGAGCCTGACTCCATCCTCCTGACACCCACCCCTCACATATTTGTAGACATGAATGAGGTCACCCCTTAGCCTCCTCTTCTCCAAGCTCAAGACACCCCCCTCCCTCAGCCTTTCCTCATAAGGAAGGTGCTCTAAATCCTTCATCATCTTCAGTGCTCTGTGCTGGATACCCTCCAGCAGCTCTGTCTCCTTCTTAAACTTAGTGGCCCAGAACTGGAAACAATACTCCAGATGCAATCTCACCAGTGCAGAGTAGAGGGGGAGAACCACCTCTCTTCATCTCCTTACCACCCCCTTCTGATTCCTCCCAGGATTCTGTTGGCCCTCTTGGCCACAGGATGGTATTTCTGGCTCACAGTCATCCTGCTGTCCACTAGGACCCTCAGGTCCCATTCTCCTACACTGCTCTCCAACAGGTCAGTCCCCAACCTATCCTGGTACCTGGGCTTGTTCTTGCCCAGATGCAAGACTCTACACTTACCTTTGTACTTCATTCAATTTCTCTCTGCCCAGGTCTCGCTGAATGGCAGCTCAGTGTGCTGGGATGTCATATTGATGTTATATTTATTTCTGCAAATCAAGAGGGAGCAACTTCTAATTTTCATTAATGCACCTTTATATAGAACCAATAAATACCTGTTAAAAGTGCATCCATGCTGTGGTTTGAAAGGGTACTTGAAGTAATAGCAGAAAGTGTTCCATCTTTTAGAAAAAAACTTTACCTCTATCATGCACTTTTTATTTTACTTCCAATGATAACAAAAGAAAATAGAGCTGTATATTAAAAGATGTGAGACTGACCTTAGGGGCAAGTAGGAAAGGAGGCTGACTAGATGAATGGGGACACAGATATTTCTAGAAACATAGAACAATGCTCTTAAATTAAAATAGGTTAAAAGAAAGAAATATTTGGTGAATTTTAAGAAAAACATAAAAAAACATAAAAAGAAAGTTATTTAAGATGAAAGTGTGTTACAATCTATCTGCAGAATGTAAGTGACAATGAAAGACACCATTTCGGGGATAAAGCAGAGGTTTGGGAGCTAGGGAGATACTCAAAAGTGGATTTCATGACTTGGATGGTGAAATACAAGAGACATTCAATAATAGCATTTTGAGAAGATTAAAAGTAAGATCTGGTTAAATTGTTTTACTTAATGTATTCCGAAGTCTGTTTCAAGCCTGAACAGTTCACCCACAAGAATGCTTAAGGCACATTAGTCTTCTATAGGGTCTATAAAAGAAGAAAGTGGTATGATCGGCCTTTGATTTCCACAGTTCAAATGACCAAGTTCTCATTTATATCTGGATTAAAAAGGAACAGTTTTTCACTTCAATTCAGAGCAAAGCTGATGCGTGACTGACTTAGTGCTGAGATGCATTAACAGTACATTAATGGTATAAAAGGTATGCTTAAAGGTAGGCTAAATTTATTGCAGCCTATTTCTGATTGAATTGTATTTGCAGGCATTTCAGTCACTGAAGAAGCACTCTTCTGATTGTAAAGTGGCACATTATATTACGGATCAATAAAAAGCAATACTCAATGCGATTTATCTAAATGCATGTTGAATGAATTGCTGCCTTTAAGCTTATTAAATGGGGGCATTTGTCTCTGACTAAATGTTTGTCCTCTATTTAATTTTTGTCTTGAAAATTAAAAAGCATTTGTCTTGCTGTTTTATAAGCTCTTGGCTCTGATACTTAAGATAGTATTCAGTTTCTCACTTTTTTTTTAACTTGTGGGTATATTTGTGTTAGGAATTTGCTTTTGAATGTTTATCACGTTTTCACAATGGGTTTTCTATTTCTAACCAGCTGATTTGCCACAGTTTGTACTTTTACATATTTCACTTGCATTGGAAGAAAACCAAATGTTATGCTCCTTGAATGGCTTGGGTGCTTCCCTGTAGTTGAACTTAGCGTTAATTTTTACTGTAGCATTTCTAGCTGAGTGGTGAAATCTTTGATCAGTATCAGTTTTGTTCCTCTGATGAAGAAGTTCAGAGCAGTTAAATGTCCAGTGCTGGTTGTGTATTGATCTCTTATACAACTTGTTTAGCATTGTTCAGCATAGCACAGTGCTTTTTAAGCCTGTGCCTGCCCTTGGTACTGTACGCATATACAATTTAAATCATATGTGGTGATTTAAAGCTGCATGATTTAGTTACTACATGTGGGACTTATATCTGCAAAGTTCATCATAGTGCTGGTAAAAGATAAGATGGCAAGTGTTAGTCATTGTACTGTTCTTTGAGATTCACCCCAGAGTGATGAGAGTGCTGGCGGATGAGCTTGCTAAACCGCTCTCCATAATTTATCAGAAGACGTGGATCACAGGTGAGGTCCTGGATGATTGGAAGTTGGCGAATATGACCTCATTTACAAGGAGGGTCAGAAGGATGTTCGTCCTGGATGTAGAACTGTTAGCCTCACCTCAGCTCTGGGCAAAGCTATGGAATGGTTAGTGCTGAGTGCTATCATGCAACAACTGCGTGACAGCCAAGAGATTAAGCCCAGTCAACATGGGTTTAGGCAGGGTAGGTCTTGCCTGAATAACTCGATCTTCTTTTATGATCAAGTAACTCAACTGGTCAATGAGAGGAAGGCTGTGGATGCAGTGTACCTGGATTTCAGTAAGGCCTTTGACACGGTCTCCCATGATATACTCCTGGCGAAGATGGCAGCAAGGAATATTTGACAGAAAAATTCTATGCTGGGTCATGAAGTGGTTGGATGGATGAGCCT
>VZRI01002314.1:26874-184233 GCA_013397515.1 Upupa epops | reverse complement strand
CCCTCGGATTAGGAAGGATGTCGAGGTGCTGGAATGAGTCCAGAGAAGAGCAACTAGAATGGTGAAGGTCCTGGAAGGTAAATCCTACAAGGAGAGGTTGATGGAGCTGGGTCTGTTTATCATGGAAAAGAGGAGGCACAGGGGTGACCATATCGCTGTCTATAACTAGCTAAAAGGTGGTTATGGTCAGGTGGGTGTCGGTCTTTTTTCCTTGGACACTGGAGACAGGACAAGGGGTCACAGTCTTAATCTTCATTGGGGGAGGTTTAGACTTGACATTAGGAAAAGGTTTTTCACTGAAAGAGTGATCGGATTTTGGAATGGGCTGCCCACAGATGTGGTCAGGTTGCCATCTCTGGAGGTGTTCAAGGTTAGGCTGAAGTGCTGAGTGGCATGATTTAGATGTCAGATGTTTAGGTTTACTTGGTTGGTTGTATGTTGGACTGGATGATCATTAAGGTCTTTTCCAGCCTCATCATTACTGTGATTCTGTGATTCAGTGAAAGATGGCAGGAGAAAAATTACTACAGGTCATCATCTTCTCTAAGAAACTGTTATCTGATGGCTCTATAGGTATGAATTGGAAGAATCATGGAAATAGTTGCTCAATAGCCAGTGTATTAAAAAAAAAGTCAAAGGAAACTGGGTGAAATTGTCCTCCTGACACCCCACTTTACTCAGTAACTTGTACATATAACTTGTAATTTGACCCTGAGGTACTCAGTATTTTGTCTCAGTCTTCTTGCACAGCCTCTCTGCACATTACAAGTTGGGGAGTAGGGGTCAAAGTCTCTTCTACTGTAAGAGATCAGACTTCTGAACACCTGAAGAAAGTGAACATGCATGAATCTGAGACCTGATAGGAGGCATCCCCGAGTCTTTAAGGAATTGGCTGATGTAGTTGCTAAGCCACTCTTCAGGATATCTGAGAAGTATTGTCAGTTCATATGAGGGGGGGATCCTGGTGACTAGAAAAGGCAAAGCATTGCACCTGGTTTTCAAATAGATTGAAAGGAAGATTCTGGGAACTACCAACTTCCCAGCTTCTCTGCTATGTGGGTACATCATGGAACAGATCCTCCTAGGAACTCTAAGGTCGAGGGGTGACTCAGGATGGCCAAAATGACTTCATCAGGAAGTCAAATGGCTTCTTCAGGATGTCATGCCTGATCATTTTAGAATGACAGCCTCATTGGACAAGGGAAGAGCTATGGATGTCCTCTATTTGAGTGACAGTTGATATGGTCTCTCACAACATCCTTCTCTCTAAATTGGAGAGATGTGGATTTGACAGGTGGACTGGTTTGTGGATAAGGAGTTGGTTGAATGGTTGCATCCAGAATGTATCAGTTATAGTGGCTTGATGGTACAGATGAGAATCAGTGACAAATGGTGTCTGTCCCTCAGAAGTCCATAATGAGACCAGTTCTGTTTTATGTCTTTGTCAGTGACATAGTTTGCAAATGACACCATGCTTAGTGGTGTAGTTACCACACATGAGGCACAGGATGCCACCCAGAGGGACCTGGACAAGCTGGGGAAGTGGGCCTCTGTGAATTTCATGAGATTCAACAAGACCAAATGCAAGATCCTGAATCTGATGCAGGCAATCCCTGGTATCAGTAAGGCCAGAGGCTGGTGTGATTGAGAGCAGCTCTGCAGAAAAGGATGTTTTCTTGTTGAATTTGAGGTAATTCATAGT
The DNA here is from genome assembly GCA_013397515.1 of Upupa epops. Taxonomy (NCBI): domain Eukaryota; kingdom Metazoa; phylum Chordata; class Aves; order Bucerotiformes; family Upupidae; genus Upupa; species Upupa epops. The sequence goes on along the minus strand of VZRI01002314.1, from coordinate 182,531 downwards.
ACTCAAATATTTTAATTGTTAGTCGTGCAGTGCTTACTGGATTTCTGGATGATCAGATTTCACAGCAGGTATTTGGGCTGTGTGTACATCTTGAGTTTCATTTTTAGGGTGGGTTGGAGTTTTGTTTTTTTTTGTTGTTGCTTGTTTTGGTTTTGAAGACAGAATCTTATATTAATTTGGATGTTGGCCTTAGCAAGATACTAAACTTCAAACCATATATCTGAATGTGTGTGGTTTAAAGCCTTTGTGTATATGTGGTTGGCTTCACTTTCCTGAGTGCAACTTCTTAAAGAAATTTCGTATTTACTCCTTGAATTAGCATTACAAATAAAATGTTTGAATGTCTTAAGTCTTCATCCTTACATTGATGGATTTTTATGCCTCATTGTAGTGTGTTTTGTTGCAGAGATGAAATATGGACTTATGCATTTAAAAAGTTTGGAGTCGTAGTTAGAATATTTAGTGGGGTTTGATAACAACTGTGAAAATAAATACAAATCTTAGATTTGTTTTTTGTTTTAAGTAGTTTACCATTATATCTGAAATACAATAGCAAAGAAATTTGAGGCCATTTTGCCTCAAGTTATAGTGAACAGTCGGGTTTTATTGATGCCTCTCGTTCAGTAAAGTTTGTTGTGACATTTTTACTGAGGTGCCTTATTGATTGATTTGATACCCTACTTACAATGTGGTATATTTTATTCACAGGGTTTTTGTCTGACTGCTACTGACTGTTAGCTTATACTGAAATATTTCTTCTTTTAGTTTACATTTTCAATGTCAGGACTTGATACTCTGATGGCTAGAAATGGGTGCTTGTAGGAGTGAACAGTGCACTTCATGTTAAAGCATTCTGCTTTTTGATATGACTGCACTCACCCCTGCTGCAAGCGTGAGCTTGGACCAAGTGACTTCTGAAAATCCCTTCCATCCTAATTAGTTTACACTTCTAAACTTGTCCGTGGTCAGATGGTTGCCAAAATTCATAGAGAATTTAAGTTTGTTGGCACCAAGGTCAGTAAAATCGAGGCAAATGGATTACACTTGCAGGAGTGCTTCATCTAGTCAGTGGGGGAGCTGGATTACTTTCATTTCTCTGTCTTATACAGATTCTGTGGAATAATATAGTTTAAAGCACAGAAAAGGGTGCACGTTAGTATCTGAGGTCCTTAGATGTCTAGCAGATTGATTTCCATCTTCTGATGAAAGACTTTTTTTCATTTATTAGAACAGCTTACATGTGAGGAGGAGGGTGGCTGTCATTTCACCACTGTGTTTTTTGTTTGATTGTGTGATGTTTGTTGTTCTGTTGTTGTGACTGCGGTTATCCAAGGATAAGCTTGAAAACAGGAGTTGATAAATATTGTTTGCATATGTACATGCATGCAACTCTTTGCACTGTACTAATAAACTTTGAAACTTAGAAGTTTCTTATTGACATTGTCAGTTTCTTTTATGATGCCTAATTCTGGGGGTCTTTTGGTCTTATTTACATTGGTTATTATAAGTGCTGTGATAACGCTAGGCTAGCTCGTAACTGGTATATTACATTTGAAATTTACTATTCATGAACTCTTTTAAAATAAAGTCAGAAGAACTATTGGAATTAATGACTTTTGACCAATAAGACTTGTTATAACGAGCCTAGAGGACGTTGTATGTGAGGTACGGTGTTATATACGTGCTTGCTATTATTTTTGACTACCGAGTAATTTACAATTCCCTTGTCAGCCAGTGACCCATGCATGAACGTTTCTGTATACCAGTCAAAGCAGGTCTTTTCTTTCATAGAAGAAAAAAATCAAGTCCTCGTTGCATTACAATATTCTCTGACAAAAGACATTTTCATGAGATAATTGATTGTGCTGCAGAATTACAGATGTTCCAGCACTACCAAGGTTATCTATCCTGCACCGATGTTGGTTGCCCTATGATAAGAGTGCTTTGTTCAGAAATATTGCTACTGCTAAATGGTTTATATAGTGACACAAAGAGGATCTTCAGAATTCGAAAAAGTTGTATTTTGAGAGAGGAATGCTACCCAGAAGCAAAACCCATCCTGATGGTGGTAAAAGGTCAGCAGTACTCTGTGGGTGATAAAAATGCTAATGGTTCAGAAGTTAAATATCCTTTACTAACTCCATGCAGATTGCACTATGAGCCTTCCTTTTTGAATTTGTCTGTTGTACAGCAACGAAGATGATGAAGGAAATAGAACACCTCCCTGATGAGGAAAGGCTGAGGGTGCTGGGTCTCTTGAGCTTGGAGAAGAGGAGGCTGAGGGGTGGGTGTCAGGAGGATGGAGCCAGGCTCTTCTCAAGGTTATCTGGTGATAGGACAAGGGGAAGTGGGTGACAGCTGGAACAGAGGAGGTTCCATATAAATATCAGCAGGAACTTCTTCCCGGTGAGGGTAATGGAGCACTGGAACAGGCTGATTGGGAGAGTCTCCTTCTCTGGAGATGTTCAAGACCCACCTGGATGTGTTCCTGTGCAATTTGGTTTAGCTGGTCCTGCTGTGGCAGAGGGATTGGACTACATGATTTGTTGAGGTCCCTTCCAATCCCTAATGATTCTATTAGTTCATTTAGATTTATTAAGACCTGAAGCTGTATACAAAGACATTCCAGATGCAGAATATATACTGGAACTTTCTAAATCTCAAATGTTGAAATTCAAGGTATCAATGATTCCAGTGATAATCTGATGACATTAAGAGGTCAAAATTTTTTTTATAATTGGCAGGATTTCTGTCATTTCTGAGTAGATAGATAATTTCCTCTAAGTATATTGCAGCAGCAATTCAAGCTGTGGCAGATTCATCTCTGTTTATGGCAACAGTGAGCCTGATGATTGATTTTAATTGTGTCATTAGGGTATAAAGAGAGAAAGTTGTAAGTAGGACAAACCTTGCGTGAAAAAGCATGTCACATGAAACCAGAGGAGAAGTGGTCCAATTCATTTGCTTCTCTGATGAAGAGACAATTTGTCTGCATTCCATATACTTACACTCCCGAATTAGTTTAGAATGAAAATAATATCCATCTATGTGACTAATACTGCTGCAGCAATGGATGTGTCTTCAGTGGTTAATGTAAAAAGACAATAGCATCAAGAAGTTACTGCAAGGAAGTTATACTGATAGATGGTGCTTTTATTCCATACCTTGTGCTGTGGCTGCTTCAGCAGTTTTGAACTTGGGCATTTGTATTTGTTTTTATCTATGTACTTGATGTTCCTATGCTCATCATAGACTTCTAGCAGTTATACTTTTTCATTGACTGACTTTCAAGTAGAGCTCTCAAATACACATTTTAGGGCACGTATTTTCACCTTTAAAGATATGGAAATGCCTTTCCACGAGTACACAATCTGCAGAAAGATCTATGTGGTTCCTAACTAGCAGCTTTGTAGTCAATACAGAAGAAAATGTGTAAGCTGTAAGCTTTCTGTTGTTCCTTCATATATTCAGCATCACAAGAGCTGAACAGAACTTCCTTAACATCAGAGTTACTAGAGGTTGAGATGATTCTTTTTTTCTCTTTGCATTACTATGCATTGTCATTTTATCCAGCTTCATTCCTCACTTTTTTCTACATTGACATAATTCTAACAAAACAGTGTTTTGATTAGTGAAATCCTGGGATCTTCATTTAAGAAGGTAGGTTCTGAGTTACTTGATTCTAGACCACAACTACATCCTCAAATTTCTAGTGGTGTATTTTGTAACTATTGGTCTGAAAATTACTGTGGCATGTCTATACCAGTTACACAGTTCCTAGAGGTTCTACAGATACTTATTTATTTTAACAACTCAAATTCAGTGCTGGAAGGGGATTATAAAACTCACTGTGAGGATGGTGAGGCACTAGAACAAGCTGCCCAGATACGTTATGGATGCCCTCTTCCTGGAATTATTCAAGGGCAGGTTGGATGGGGCTCTGCACAAGCTGGTCTAGCGAGATGCATTCCTACCTGTGGCAAGGTGGTTGGAACTAGATGATCTCTAAGGTCCCTTCCAAACTAAGACACTCTATGATCCTGTCGGTCAATGTGTATGGTAACTAAACCATCAGTCTGTAAAGATTTATCTTCTAGTGTTGTTGGTACATCAGGAGCACAAGAAAAAAGTTGAAAATGTCTTACAAAGGATTAATGCTATCAAATTAAAAGTATAGAAAGTTAAAATAAAAATTGAGTCAATATGGTTACAATTTTTAAAAAGTTAATTTATAACGACTGTACAGAAAATTGAGAGGAGAACTAACATCTAAGACTTTCCAAGACTTGCTAAAGATTGAAAGCAAGCAAATAACACAGAAAGGGGATGATGTTTGTCTTTAAAACAAGGTAAGACAAACTCAACATCATGAAGTGTTCCAATGTTGAAAAGACTGGAAATGCTAGCATTGAGCAAAAAGTATGGTCTGACTAGGAAGCAGCAGGCATCGGCATAGGCTGGGAAACTCAATTCCTATTTTGCCTTTTAAAGCTAAGAGGATACATCATCGGCTGCATAGAGTCAGTGGACCAAAAAACACTCTCCTGTTCACTAGATAGAGACCTGACAGAAATGCACCTCATTTTATCAAGGCAAGTGGGACAGAGAGTAGAACTCTACCTCATTAAGTTAATAGGTCATCCCTGTATGACAGACAACACAGCAGGGTATTACTAAACTTGAGCTCAAACCAGAGCTCTTAACACAAACTAATAAAGATAACAATTAAACTATGTCAAGTTAAGGGAGAACATCCCTTCAGAAAAATGGATAACCATTTTGGTGCTATTATGCCAACAGTTATTTAGAATAGGAAGAATATCTGACAATAGCCTGACAAGAGACTGAAAATAGATAAACTTCAAGTAATATCAAGTGTTTACTAGAATTAGATACCTGAAAATCCTCAGTTTTCTGCTGTGGTTACAGTTTAAGAAATAAGAAAAGGACATTCAATTTGATTAGTACAGCTATATAATTATGCAAGAGTGTTATATAAAAAAGTAGGATTTACAAAGTAAGTTAAAGACAAGAAAAGTCAAGTCATCATTCAGACACCGAACAGCTTCTGTTAATGAAATGATTTCTAAACTCCATTTCATTGGAAACTCAAGTTATCATCTGATATCTCATTGTCATATATAATGCCTTTAGCTATTGTGACTATCAACACATTCCCAGATTGATGTAGTCTTTGAATTGGTATTCACCCCTTTTGTGCTTATTTAGATGCCTAACTAATGAAAGTAAGCCATAAACATAGCAATGCTGGCAGCAGAACTAATGATGAGTTCTTGTGAGGAATAAAACTAACACATGCCATAGTCTTTTAGGTGTGAGGAAATGCAGGTAATTCACACATATCCTACATTTGTCCTTAATCACACTGGAGCATTTTCACCCTCCAATCTAAACCTGCCGCCTTTTAGCTTGAAAACATTCCCCTATGTCCTATAACTAGAGTCCTTTGTAAGAAAGTTCCTCTTCAGCTTTTCTGTAGGTCCCTTTCAGGCACTGGAAGGCTGTGTAAGAGTTCCCTGGAGCCTTCCTCAGGATGAACAGCCCCGATTCCTTCAGCCTGTCCTCATAGTATTTTATTATTCATGAAAGCACTAGACACTTGTTGCTGCAAACACTGCATGAGTTAAATAAGTCTTCTGCAAGGTGATGCAATTAAACATCTCTCTTGTTATGTAGTTGAATTTCATCCTACAGTATTTTATGATTGCATAGTGAATTAAATTCAGAATGTTTTCCACTTTTTATCTGGAGTCTTCAATGAGAATGCAACTATTCTCATTGCCCTCATACTAGGGAAGCTTTTAAGTGAAGAAAGCTTTTCACAGCAAAAGCAATATTGTTTTTACCCTTAGTATTACTAAAACTTTGGCAAGAAATCAGCACTTCTGAGAAGAGCTTGTAAACTTGCTTTATCTTTTACCAGAAGAGGTAAGGAAATGGTAGAAAGCTGTCCAACATGATTGAAGCTGCTTATAAAGGATATAAACATCAAGAAAACACAAGTCACACACTGTGGTCAGTGGATGAAGTCTATGTCCAGCCATCCAGATAACTGCATGGACCAACCTTTATCCATGCAACATCAATGTTGAATTAAATGTGTGTTTATGCTGCTTCTCTTAAGGGGCAGCAGCCTTTTCCCATCACCCTTACTGATGAACGTAGGCAGTGTTACTAAAATTGAGATCAGAGGTGTGAACCACTCTCACACTGGGACCACCTCACTGAACAGTTGTCTTTAGAAGATGGTATGGTGGTTATTTATGTCTGTCTGTCTTAAACAGTCCTTACTTCAGCTTTGGCTCTGCAAGTATATTTAAAATATGTATGTTTTTGCCACTTAGCAACAGTTAATTTTCCATGCTATTGGTCCTGAAAACATTGATACTAACCAGAAGTTCCTTTTTTCCCATCTGCCTCATCTTGACTTTTGCCTTTGATAGATATTTTTTTTAGCCCTTTTGTTTCAGTGCTGCTGTTCTAATGAAACACTGTGAGCCTTGCTTTTGTGTATCTATGTGTTAACATCTCAGCATTATTGTGAGAATGCATGCAGCTTCTGAATTACAGAGGTCACAAAGGTGGTTAATGAAGTTCGTGTCAACATCTGTGGATGTCTGCATTCCTGTACTGTGACTCATTGATCCACCATGTCTGACCAAAGCTGTCCATTATGGAGAGGAAATACCAGTGAATCCACTTATTTAGGCAGGGTCTCCGCCTTCTGACACATTTTGACTGCAAGTGAATGTCTCTTCAGTGGCTGTATTTTCTTGCTATTTCTTGCTGTTGTACAACACAGCTTAATCCTGTATTGTGCATTGACTTTTTTCCTAGTCTTTCTCTGCAAGCTGGATTAAACCAGATTAGTTTACCTACCACTGTACTGCAACTACTGATAGGCCACCGTCTTTCAGGGCTTTGTGGAGAGTCAGAAGCTCCCATTGCAAAACTTGGTCCTTCATTTGTCAGGTTTTACTAAGCTCTTGATAAAACGAGTTACCTAAACACAGTAGCTCAGACCCTTGAGATGGTTCTTTTGACCACAAAGTGTTTCAGAGCAAGAAAAGCTGCTTAGAATAGACTAGCTTTTTCTTCTTATCTGAGCTGGTCTCTGAAAAAGGGGAGGTTGAGGTGGAGAAAGGTTTACAAAATGTGTAGAATGTCATGAGAAGCAGCATTGCAAATGTTTCTCAGACCTTAGAAAAAACTAACAACAAAATATTGTTAGTCACTAATAGACAGCAGAGTACTGCACTTTTTACAGGCAGCTTTTCCAGCAGTGCTTGTGTATCTATTATTCATATTCAGTGTTACACAACAGCTAACAACTTCTCTTAAATTTTTCTTTTCTGTAAAAATAAGTGAGAAAATAATTGCCCAAAGCATTTTTACATTCATATTCATATTTACCCTAGCTAGATTATGATAATACATCCCAGAAAGAGAAGGGTTTCTTAATAAAATGTTTATTCATTAATTGATATCATATTCTAAGATACTAAATACCTAACCAGTATTGAAAAAATAAATGCAGAATGCCTCACTTTTTCATGTGTTCAAAGTTTATCCCCCAAATGAGTATTTTGGTAAGATATTTAAACTCAGAGAATGAGGCAAAAGACGTGTAAGAGCCATTCAAACACTGTTTAATGGAAAACATTCAAAAATATTGAAGCAAAGTTTAATTTCTTGGAGGAAGTTCATGTTTTATTGAAGAATAACCTTCATCCAAAGCATGTTCTGTCAGGCTTTGACCTGCCTGTCAGTTGCCTAGTGAGAAAGAGAAGAAAATAAGAAAATCTGAGCTAGAGAGAAAAAAATAACATTGAGACCCACTTTAGCTGATTGAGGATATTTAAGAACCTCTCTTCTGAGTTGAAATCTGCCATCAGTGAAATAAAAACCCTGCACATGACCTACAGGTACATCCCCAGGGCTGTTAGGTCTCATAACAGATAGCCCCTGCCAGATACCTAGTTCTCAGGGAATAGGGAAGTATTTTTTCCAGCTTTGCAGAACAGAGGTCAACATAGAACTTTCTCTGACTTAAAGGACAATATCTAATGAAAATTACTCGGAAATCCCTAACACTAGCAAGAAAACAAAGCGTTTTCCTTTCTCCTGCACACATTTAAGTCCAAAGTGGTTTAGATCTTGAGATCATGAAAAATGAATCTCAGTTTTCTTTGTCTCCCTTCTCTCTGTTAGCACATTTCTAATTATTTAACAAAAAAAAAAAAGGAATCTGAACTAACCAGTCTTTGTGACTTGGTTTTGTTTCTTCATGTTCTTTTCTAATTTATTTTTCCCCCCAGAATATTTCTTGTTTACCCAGGGGGCCAATTTTGTCCTTTCTCAATGTATGAGCAAATTAAGCATATGACTCAGTGTAAGCAAGGGCCTTTAGATTCTGAAACAAATTAGCTTTCCTGTCGGATTGGTTTTGGTCCTGCCTCACGCAAGCAGTGGTGTGGGAGCTTCTAGACAATTTTAAATACATAATGCAAATATGAAAATGAATAATTGACTAGCTTTTCATGTGTTATGTAGTCCTGTTAGTGGCTTTAGTTCTTCAGCCAGCTTGGGTCCCTTTTTTCATAAAAGCTTTCCTGAATCAGTCCGGAAACAAGAAAAAGTTGCTGTTGAGCAATACCCCTCCAGATTAATGTCTCTTAATGGAAATCAGAACTTTGACAAATTATTCTTATTCCAATCATCTCTCACTGCTGCAAAAAAGAAAAGTTGTATGCAATGTATTTTGCAGCTGTTGGAAGTAATGTTGTGGAGCAAGTCTACCTGGAATGAAGTTCATCCATAATTTAAAATTCCTTATTTCAATCATAAAGTCAAAATCAAAAGGAAACAGACTTCGAGTTAGACTTGGTAAGCATAAAAAGGAATAGAAATGAATTGAAAAGTAGTATCAAAATGATAGTGAAGCATCCTGTTTTCTACAGAAGTTGTAAGGATAGCAGTAACTTTTCACATAAATTTTAAATGTAGCTGGATTATGTATAATTCAGATGTGGAATTTTAATTCTCATACCTTCCTAACAGCAGCATGTAGGCCTTTGGTTAGCTGTATTATAAATTGTCACCATGGACAGCTTGGAAGAAAAAACAAAGAAATAGATGTCCTTTCCTATACAACATGTATTGATGAAAATATTCTTGTGTATGGAAGCTTCACATGAACACATGAAGGGCTAAGGGCATAACCGGGTGGATAGATGATGGCAGAGCAGAGGATGTAGTCTGTCTTGACTTCAGTGAGGCATTTGACACAGTCTCACATAGCATCCTCACAGCCAAACTGAGGCAGTGTGGACTGGGCAATTGAGTAGTGAAGTGGATTGTGAACTGGCTGCAGGATAGAAGCCAGAGAGTAGTGGTCAATGGGACAGTCTAGTTGGAGGCCAGTATCTAATGGATTCCACAAGGACCGGTACTGGGACCAGTCCTATTCAATCTAGTCATTAATGACTTGGATGAGAGATTAGGGTGCACTGTCAGCAAGTTTGCTGATGACACAAAGCTAGGTGGTGTTGCTGACACCACAGCAGACTGTTCTACCATTCAGCGAGACCTGGACAGGCTAGAATGCTAGGCAGAGAGAAATTCAATTAAGTACAAGGGTAAGTGTAGAGTCCTGCATCTGGGCAAGAACAACCCTATAGGTTTGGGAACTGACCTGTTGGAGAGCAGTGTAGGAGAAAGGGACCTGGGGGTCCTAGTGAAGAGCAGTATGACCACGAACCAGCAATGTGCTCTTGTGGCCAAGAGGGCCAACAGAATCCTGGGGGGAATCAGAAGGGGGTGGTTAGCAGATCAAGGGAGGTTCTTCTCCCCCTCTACTCTGCACTAGTGAGACTAGATTATTGTGTTGAGATCTGGGCCCGTCAGTTCAAGGAGGACACAGAGCTCCTCGAGGGTGTCTAGCATAGAGCAATAAAGATGAGGAAAGGCTGAGGGAGCTGGGTGTCTTGAGCTTGGAGAAGAGGAGGCTGAGGGGCAGCCTCATTGATCTCTATAAATATGTGAGGGGTGAGTGTCAGGAGGATGGAGCCAGACTCTTCTCAAGGACATCGGGTGATAGGACAAGGGGCAGTGGATTCAAGCTGGGACATAGGAGGTTCCGTATAAATATCAGCCAGAACTTCTTCACAGTGAGGGTAAGGGAGCATTGGAACAGGCTGCCCGGAGGGGTTGTGGAGTCTCCTTTTCTGGAGACATTCAAGACCTGCCGGGATGTGTTCCTGTGCAGCTTGGCCTAGGTGATCCTGCTGTGGCAGGGGTATTGGACTAGATGATCTTTCAAAGTCCCTTCTGATCTCTAATGATTCTGTGATCATATGCTCTTGTGCAGTGAGTCAGGTATCATAGGGACATCTTATTGAGGGGTTCAGATAATTTTTAAATTTTGAAAATAGCTAAAATTAATCCCATGATGTGAAAGATTTTAAATCTTCCAACCTTTGAAGAAAGAAAAAGTACTTTTTAATTTTTTATTTACTAAATCTTATGCTCAATATATTGTCACATGATTAAGTTCTCTGAATAATAATTTAATAGCAAAGAGGTACAATAGGTGTTGATGTTCATACACCTGCTTATAATTGACACCTAATTTCCATCCTTTTTCTTTTCAATCCCCAATTCAGAGTTTCACATGTTTTGTATCAGGATAAATTGTCCAAAATAACATTTACAGCCTTTATCAGCTATAATTAATTTTGTGTAAATTTCATTTCAGTAGAATGACATTGCTGTGATGTGGCATTTAGCATAAGATCTCTTTTGCTTGGGTTTGAGAAATAGCATTTCCTGTATATGAACTTCTGTTATTTTCATTTGCAGTAGCTTAAGTGTTAAAGCCTGAAAGGATTTAGAAAGCTGCAGTGAATGTGTTAAGACTGTTAATGAAGCCTCTGAATCTAAGGACAAAATTAGCACTCACACCCACACCGCACAAAGTACAGCAACTGTCTGATAGAATTGCATCATGACTTTTACCTGGGGACTCTAGTATTATATTCACTTGAAATGATGAAATTAGGAAGACAGATGTCCCCAACGGACACTTTAAGGAACTTGTACCTACATAAATTGCTCAGCAAAAATCCCTTAGATTTGAATTTGAGACCTGCATAGAAGTGCTTATTGAGTCTGAGCAACAGATATGTAGTCTCTGCTTTTAAGAGTGTACAAGAGTACACTTGTGATACAGAATAGCCAGAGAAAGAAAGAACTAAAGGAACTTTTGAAAGCAAGGACTTTGAACTATTTGCTTTCGTTAGAGGGAAGGATAGATTTGCATATGAGTTTCAGATTAATCAAAATCAAATGCTGGAGAACAGAAAAGGTGTTGACTATTTAGTTCTTCCATTTAGTGAGTGAGAAATATGCCTGTGGCTGTAGTCATGGAGAAGAAGAATTTCTAAGATCCACAATATCCTGTTCTCACCTCTCAGCCCACAGGATTTCCTTCTTTAAGGTGTACCACAGCCATCCTGTTCAGCAGATCTGAAAAGAGGACTGCCATTCCCTTGGCATCACACTGCTCATCCTCCGCTGTTGATTTCATCTGTTTCTTCCTGATTTTTTCTATGTAAATTTCACATTTGTGCAAGATCATGAGGACTGACTAGCACTCTGCTCTATGCAGCAATGTGTAAGGAAGAGTAGAGGGAAGGGCTGAAGAATAAGATTGCATTCCCATAAAGCACTGAAATCAATATATGGATAGGGATACATAGTGAGAAAGAGAGCTATACAGATGTGAATGGCTATAGCTGTTGGTAGGAAAGCACTGTGCAAAATTCCTAATTAAAAGAACAAAGGACAACTGGAAATGTATGTGAACTGTGCATTTTAGCAATAATTGAGATGTTTTCTCTTCATCCACTTTTCCAAGAAATACAGGAGGTGATCAGCAGAAGAATACAGATAAACAGAATTGATAAAGCAATTTTTTTACTGGTTTCATAAACACAAACTTAAAAGAATTGGAGTCCTAAGCAGGTAATAATTCAAGGTAACCTCAGTAGAGCTTACATTTAAAAAAGAGACACTTGTAATAAGTGCCATCCCTGTTGAAGAGTGTTCATGCATCTTACAATAGTGTCTAGCAAAGGTACCTTACACAGGTAAATAGCATTATGCTTGAAATCTCCAGCCACCAAAAAAAATCCCTATGAAAAGTGTAATTTCTTCATAGAGTGTTTTGGAAATGCTGATGGCTGCATAAAGAAAGCTTTAGTTATTCCTCCATAATGTGTGTTGACTTCAGTAGCAATGAACTAAACACTTCAGCATGATGTTTATCACTCTAACTTCCACAGAACCACACAACTGTGAAAACCCAATGGCTATTTCCTCCTAGAGGAGGAAATCATGTTGCTTTTAATTAAAGGGAGATGTATTTCATATCCATCATTCCATTACAATTCCTACAGGAATATTCTTACAGATATCAAGGTAACATTTTTCCTCCACTTAATTAAGGTGCGTGTTATTAAAGCTACGTCAGCCCTCATTGTAAAATAGATTTATTTAGTCAGTATTCTTTTAGCTTTTGTTTATAAAATTAACATTGAAAGAGTTTGGAACAGCTGAACTCCATGTATTTGAATACATAAAAATTGAGAGTGCTTTTGCATGACATCATTGTTATTAAATCATTACAGGTTAGGAATTTATTTTGGTAGAGTTTTATGAATAAGGTGTCTAGTGCACTTGATAATGTTAAAATTCTTGGTTTTATAATATTGAAGTTGATAAGTTGTTATTCTGTTACCATCATTTCTGTAGCTGAAGAGAATTTTTTATCATGACAATCAGTTGGTGTAAACTAGAAATCTAGATACTCATTTTACAGCTAACGTTTAAGACATGAACACAAAATCCTAGGCTTGTTACCTAGACCTGAGTCCAGCAGGTAAAGGGAGGTGATTCTCTCCCTCTACTTCTACTCTTATTCCAACCCACCTGGAAAAGGTCCAAAGCAGGACCACAAAGATGATCAGAGGACTGGAACAGCTCTTCTACAGGACCAGTCTGAGGGAGCTGGGGTTGTTCAGCCTTCAGAAGGAAAGAATCTAGGGGACCTTATTGCGACTTTTCCATACTTTAAAGGAGTCTATGATAAAGATGATGGAGTCTTTGTCAATGAGTGTAGCAATAGGATGAGGGGTAAGGGCATTAAACTGAAAACAGCTAGGTTTAGTTTATGGATATAAGGAAGTTCTTCACTGTGATAGTGGTGAGACACTGGGACAGGTTTGCTCATGAAAGCTGTGGATGCTCCCTCCCGGGAGTTGTTAAGAACCAGGTTGGATGGGGCTTTGAACAATCTGGTTTAGTGGGAGGTGTCTAAACCCATGGCAGAAAGGTTGGAACTAGATGATTTCTGGGGTTCCTTCCAAGCTAAACTTTCCTATGATTCTATGAAATATGTGATAACAGTTGCTGAAACAAATTTCAAGTAGGATTCTTTAGCAAGGAGAATTCAGAAAAAGAATTTATAAGTACACAAGTTAAAATCCTGTAAAATAGTTACTGGTAAAACACAGGAAATTGAATAATTTGAAAATGCCTTTAAGCATGCATACTGTTCACACAGGAAGATGCATGTAGTTAGTCTTTATTTGCTATTTGTTAAGTAATTTTATAGATTATACCATTTTATATTTCTGTGGCAAAGCTTGGATCTCATTCATGTTGGAAATAAATCAATTGGGTTTTAAACCACATTTCCATAAAACTAGTGTATTCTACAACTTGAGGCATGTTATAAAATCTTACTGATGGATATGCCAATCCATTATAGGTAAACCTGTTTCCATTTACTGCGGAGAGCATGAGGCTTTATACATTCATATTTGTCAGTCGTGAGATCCACCAGAGCAGACTTGGAGAGGCAGCCTTTACTGTAGCTGCCTATTACTTTTAAAATACCATAAACTATGAATGAAACCTACAGAGAAGAAAGCAGAGATGGCATAGAAAATTCTATACAGTATCTAAAGGGTATGATACAACAAATACATGGGGTGTAGTTGTCAAGGGATTTGTTTCTGAAAGCTTAATATTTAATATTTAATTGATTAAAAAACCTGCAGAATTTTGGAGGGGATGGGGAGTGGGGAAGGAATCAGTGTAGCAACTTCAGCTTTTTGAAAGGGTTGGCTGTTGCTTTGCTAAGCCTTACTTGGAAAATTAATTCAAATTAACTTGGATAAGAGCACTGTCATGTGGATTAAAAGCTGGCTGAAAGACTACAAACAAAGGGTGTCTTGAGGGTACCACAGGGATCACTGCTAGAACCAGTCATTTTTAACATCTTTATTAATGATCTGGGAGAGAGTGTTAACAATGTGCTAATAAAATTAGCATGTGATACTAAATTGTGAGGGGATAGAAATACTTGAAAGTTAAAAAAAAAAGGATACAAAGCCTACAGAGAGATTAGAAACACTGGCAGAAGTACCACAGTGAGCTTCAGCTTCAGAAAATGCAGTCCAATTAGATCTCATGAGGAGAATCTGGAAGATGGACAACATACTTAAAGAAACTTGGAAGCAATTACGTAGAAGAAAAGCTGCAAGTGGTAGTGATAATCAACAGTGAACCAAATGTGCATAAGCCATGTAAGAGAGTGGCAAAGGAGGACGATAGCGACTGGAGCAGCCCAGAAGCCCCTGAGGCTGTGGGTTGGGCTCTCATCAGCTAAGTTGGAAAATTTCAGTTTGTTCGAGCAGGCACCTGGTAAATGCTGCAACAGGGAACAGCTATAAAAAGGCAGATTAGTTGTTTATGAGTTCTCATCCTTCTTCCTAATTTCTTTAGATCTAACATCGTGTTCTAACAGCCACATCACTCGAATGTCGCAGCTATTTAAATATGACTATTTAAGCTAATACTGAATTGGGACATGCAACAGGGTTCTTATTCTTGAAGTACCAATGGCAAATATCTGGCGGAATCTTAAATAATAAATCAAATCTCAAATAAATAATGGAAAATACAGTAGTATTGAGTACCTCTGGGAGTGAAACAAATTTAGTGCATATACAGCAGCAAATAAACATCTTCAGATCTCAAAAATTCAATACTTCTGTAAGTGAAATATATACACTGTGTGTATTGGAATAATAAATGCACACTTAGTCATGGTTGCCTGATGTATAGTTACTGCTAAATTCTTAAAGAAATAGATGGTTTTCTTAAACCTTTCTTCTAATCCATGAAAAAAACTAATGATCTGCTTTGGGAAATTTTGGTACGTAGCTTATAAAATAGCCCAAGTCTTTTAAATTGCATTTGAAGCAGTATCTCCCCTGAGCTGAGCTGTGTTACTGTCAAGAGGTAACTTTCTCCCGGCTGACTGCATCTGCTTAAAATTTGTATTTAGATATTGGCAAAATAATGTTATAGAGGCTGAATATTCTGTAAGAGCGTAAGCGATTATAAATGCATTCATAGTTGAATTTAACATAATATTCCATTTAAAGTCCTAGTTTTGATTTGAGTCCTACTTTGCTTTCAGCTGGAACAGCTGAGCATTAATGCTAGCCATTGGAGAAGCAAAGAAACAACACAGGTTTGCTATCTTAACTACATTGCTTTTGATTCTAATAGGTTCTAAGCAAGAAGCAGGCTATGAAGACGATTGTAGGGGTTTCTCCATCCTGACTTCAAAAATGGAAAAATCTAAACATAGTTTCGGAAAACAACAGCTCCAAGTCCTGACAGTTGTGATCGCTGATTCTTTTTGTAAACATACCAAAATACTTTGTGTCTGTTCTGCTGCTCACAGGGTGGCAGAATGAAGAAGCTTTTTTTTCCCTGAATGTGTTGTGTCACCATTGCTTACACACATGGATTGGCAAGATGATCCACTTCATCCAAGTAGCCCTTCTCAATGTTAGTTTTGTTAAAGATGTTTTGCAGACTAGTTATTTTCTCTTAAAGTACTCCACAAAAGTGTCATTTATTGCAATTTATTTTGCCTGTTGCTAGATCCTCCTTATTTCTAACCCTTTTTTAGCCACTACGGTAAACCAACCCAATCGTGTTAAGAATCTATCTCATAAATATTTTAGAAACTGTTCTCTTTTTCTGTCTGTTTGAAAGAACCTTTCTAAGCAGTTGGAATTCAAACAGAAATGTAGGAACAAGAACATGTAATTCAAAGCATCGTTTCTCTAGTACTGCTCAGCATGGTTTCCCAGTTTTATCAGCTGAAGAGATGCAAGACTGGACGTGAAAATATGTGAAACATGGGCAGCAGATCTTTTTTGCCAGCTGTTTATTCTTACATGTCTGCTTCCAGTTGGCCCACAGTACTTGTCCTGGACATAGCCAAGCAGCTCACATTGTTGGAAAAGCATTTGCATTGATTTTGGAGCTGTGCGTTCAGTGAGCATGTTTGAAGTGGCAGTGATAGCCTGGGCAACATTGCTGCGTTAATTGTGAAACTGAAGATGAATTATATTGGAAAATTGATCTAGCTGAAGACTAACCATTATTTTATCGTATAGCCATTTATGTAGCAATATTATATGTGAAGTGCAGCCCCAAAAGAGAGCAGCTCATATTGTAGCTCTGTTGTTTAAATGAGTAGAAGCTGAAAATTTGTCTGTCACTTCTGATGGGATCTATACAGGTAGCATGAGGGGTGTGGGGATGTAATTGTGAGGAATTTTTGTTACACATTTCTGCGAAAGAGTTAGCAAATACTAGGGAAAAAAGCGTTGTGATATTTATGAACTACAGCTTTTCTAGAAATAATGGAAGCTTCCGTCTCCCATAAAATTCTGAGAATTAAGTTTACACAAGTTGCGAGTTTTGGTTGTGGTTCCAGAAATCTGTTTAGTATGCTACTGAAACCTGAGTCTGTCTGAGTGCTCTCTATCAATAACAAAGGTTCAGTTGTTTTATTTGCTTAGCAGTTTGCTTCAGCTTTAGTCAGCACATTGAAATCTACGTTTTGAGTGCTTTTTTGAAGCATTTGTTAAATAGATTTTTGCCTTCTGTTGGTGATTAAGGTGACATTGTACAGTTCCAGGCTGCATGGGGTTTTACTGGTTTTTAAATAAATACAAACCTGCATTTTTTCGATTTAACTTCAGCTTGTTGGCTCCTCAGTCAGTGGAGATAGTATTCCACTATAGTACCTGCATAAGCAATTAAGATCTGGGCATGAAATACTGGATTTCAGTCACAAACTGAAGTTATGTTTAAGTGTTCTTTATGTTCATAGTATTGCTATAGAGGTACAATAGTTTGCTGCTAAATTAAGCTGAAGTGTAAACAAATCGAGCTCATTAAGTGAAGTTTGTAAACAACTGTAACTTGCAAGATCACTTGGCAAGTATTTTTCAATGTTTCAATCTCTAAAGGTTTTTAAATATTAACTATTGAAAGAATTATTTCAAGAGCTATCTGAGAAAAGCAGTAAATACTTTTATACCACTCAGCTCCAGCCAGGAGCTGTCTGGCACCCAGAAACGCTTAACAGGTGGGATTTAAATGCATGCCCTAGCTCTTACACACTCTGTCAGCATGAGCTGAAACCTGGGCACATGTCAGTCCTCCTGTTTCTTCTTCTGCCTTTGCATGATGTGATTTTCATGAGAATCAGACAATCTTGTAGGTGTCAGTGACCATGGAGCATGTTTCAGAGAGCAGACTCTTCCTGCCCTGTAGTTTCAGAGCAGCTTAGTGTCAACCAAAGCAGTTAAGAAGAAGAAAGGGAAATGAACAGGCATTATTTCTGTTTCAGTGGTGAGGTGCACTGTCAGAAGTATTTAAGCAAATAAGCAATCATTAGAGTGATCTGCTTGTTAGAAGCAGTGACTGCGCCTTTTTGAAGATGCATGTTGTATTTACTTATATACAAGCCGTAGAAGTATGAACTGTTATTAATGCATAGGTACTTGGCAGAATCATTTACCACAGACAATTCTTTGATTCATTCTTGCTGCATTTTGTTATTCTATCAGTCATTTACTGAACTTCGCTGGTTCAACTGTTTTCCATTTTGCTTTTGCAGTGGTAGAATCTTCTGAGGATTTTTTAAAGACTTCTTAAAGCTTTCACTTTGGCGCATAAGGCTGAAACTAATACAATGCACGACTCGGATGCTCTTCACCAAACTCCCAGCAGTGATGTAGTACAACGTTACACAAGATAGGTTAAAACAGTTAATTTTGCATTTAATTCACAAAGCCAAACATTACTGGTTAATCTTCTGGAGAACTAGTGATAAAAGCTGGATGGTATCACAACTAACATGCCAGATAAAAGGAAACATAGGAAGCACCAAGGCTAGTGTCTCAAAGAGAGAATACAGGGTACCTTGCTTAGAAAACAAACAGTCTCTTTTTTGTTTGCCCTGCAAAGAGGGGGGACACTGTTGAGGTAGGTTGAGTTTGCCATATGTGGAAATATATATATAAAAAATATAATATATCCCCATTTTTTTTTAACGTGAGATAAAACTAGCCTTCAATAAAGAAAAGCAAAAGTATTACAAAAATGGTTTTATCTGCAGTTGGTAATGGAGCATACTGCTTTAATCATTGCTGGATTGTGCAGTAATGTGAAGATTTGTGCTGCAGTTACACAGGTGCCACAATGGTTTTGTTTCTAGGGGAATCTCTGTGACTTATCTATTATGTGCAAGGTGTGTTGTTACTTTAAAAAATTATTTCTAGGTTTTGTTGTTTGATAGCATTTTCTAGTAATTTCTTATGGATGAGAAAACGGTATCACATAAAACCACTTCATATTGTATGGTTTCATTGACTATAATCGGCATTTTACTGCACATTGTTTGAAAGAGACTGAGTAATTTCAACTAAGAATATTGCTTATTAGAAGAAGCTCCTGCACAGATTGCTTTCTCAAACAACAAAAAAGACAATCGGTTTTAAATACCTAATACGAATTTTGTGCTGTTCTATCATGTTGTGCTCACTGTACTATAAAGAAGAAAACAGCACCTTATTAAAATGAGTGGGTTATTTGAACGTTAGTAACACCTGATGGTGAATTTTATTATTGAGTAGTTGAGAACTTGAAGTATGATAGCGGTATTTGAAAACAATGCTGACAGAAACCAAAGGCTACGTGTTTAGAAAGAATCTAAGTTCTATGAATTAAGCTCATTACCTACAGGCTTCTCAGGCACCGATTTACTTTGGGGGCTGGGAATTTCTTTTACAATCTTAAGCCTGTACTTTGTATTTGCCACTTCCTGGATGCTGCCCCGCAGTGGGTAATGGGAACCAGGCCTGCCCCACCTTTTCTCTTAGCTGAGGAGGAGAGAGCTGGGCTGTGTCAGAGGTGGCTGCTCCCTCAAGCGAGCAAACAGCAAGAGAAAAGCCAAAGGGGAACAAGATGTGTTAAACCCTCCTGGGGTAGAAATAATGAAATGCATCAGGATTTAACTTGGCGGAGAACAGGGACAAGCCCAGCACATTGTTGCTTCATTAGGGCAATGGCTGGGCTCTAACCCTTGGGGGTCAGTAGAGGCATAATTTTGTAAGCAGCGTACAGTAAATAAGAATTAAGAGATCATTTTTCCTCCAGGACTTTGTACCATTGATTCCTTTGGTCCTATTGTGCCACAGCTAAGAGTTCATTCCATAAATTTATGTCTGTTCTTCTCACATCTGTCTTGGAATAAGACAGGTATTTCTCTAAAGCCTAGATGAGAAATTATTCATAGCTCGTTCCCACCTCCAGCAGCCTTAGAGAGAAGTATCATATTGCTCTTTCCATCCATGTCACTCTTTGCTGCTGCATTTAATAACTGTAGATTCACTAGTGCCTTTTTTCCTCTTGTAATGTTCAGCAGTGAAACAATTAACTCTGACTTTTAAATTGTTATAATTTTGCTTTTTCATTAGCACCTGTTTTGACAAACGGGATCAGTTCACACCTCTGAATAGCTGTCTGCCTCTCTGCAGCACTCCCCAGGTGTCATTGTAAACCCAACCAAACCCTTTGAAGGTTATTGTCTCCAGCATATGAACTTGGGGTTGGTGAAGCTAAGATGCTGGAGTACAGCTATGAAGGAACCTCATCTAGAAAGGATAATTATACAGGCATTTTTTGCAACTGCATAATTGCTTTACACAGCAGGTCGTGATTGTACTGCAGTAATAAATTGTAATGTTGTCCATGCCTTTTAAACGTTATCTTTGCTTTTGCATGGAAGGGAATAACAAATAAGATGTATTCCAATTTGCAGGTAATCCAGTTCATTTAGTTCTAGTTTGCATACATCACATTTCAGTTGAATTTATCACCACTACCAAAATCACCTCTCACAAAACAGTCTGAATAATTTTGAATAATCTTGGCAACAAGCGTTTGCATTTGCATTTAGGTTTGTTGCCACATCTAATTTTATTTTAAAGTATTCATTCAAGAAATACTTTTGTTCATTTGCAAATATTTTCTGTTTACTTTAGTAGCTTATAGAATCAATCACCAATTGACACTAAACCCTGTTTGCATAGAGGAGCCAGTGCCCTAATAACACTATTAAGAGCAAAACCCCTGTAAGGTTCTGTGACACCCATCACTGCGAACTACTACTTAAAAAAAATCACTATTATTTGAATAATTGCAACACATATTTTAGGCTATTCATACAAAATACTTGCATCGTATCTTTCTTTTCCAAAAGTGAAATTGCTCCTTTCATTGTAATAAAGATTTCACTATTTAACAAATGTGGTTTTGGATCACATTACTGCAAGTTTGATTCAAAGCTTTTGCACTAGTCTCAATAAAGTTTAGAAAGACCTGAATTTAGGTATGTGAGTACATGAGTAGTCAATTTTCACTGAGTGACTCACTACTGGAAAATGAAAATATGGTAAATTATCTTTAATTTAAAAAAGCAAAGCTTACCTTTAAGTGTTCCCTTGTGGAGTTTAATCATCAAACCAAATGTTTTCTGTACCTTCCCTTTGGCAAATGGAGGAACTAACACTGATTTCAGCCCAAGCTCGCAAGGATTGTTTTTACTGTGAGGGGCAGAATAGTCGGCTTAAATGTTACTGTTGTTTGGGTTAGAATGACCTTTTCCTTTGCTGTGTTGAAGTGGTTAGAACTGAACCTTTAGAACAATTAAGAAAAGGCTATAGGTACTTGTAAAGTCTTCCTCAATAGATGCATTTGCTCCAAGGCAATAATAATTTCAGTTCCCTTGCTTAAGTACTCAGCATAGTGTTGTAGCAAGTTATCATAACTGCAGAATGATTGGATTATGTCTGTGATGCATATTTATGTATATATTACATGTATTTGTCTTATATTTTTCCTGTACCTGTGCTACGTTTTTTCTGTCAAAATGCTTTAGACCAAGCCCTCAGTTCCTTCTTGCACTTCGAAGAGGTTCTTCTGAGCTTTCTTCTCATCTCCTTAATGTCCAGTGTTTAAATATTTTGAGCTTGCATGTTTTTGCTATGCAGGTGAAACACACTTCATGTTAAAAGGCTTTGAGCCCATGTATAAAGTACTTCATGGATTTAGCAGCTGTTCTCCAAACTGACTGCATGTTTTCCAGTGACTACAATACTCACTTGCTTGCCCCCTTGAAGGAGAAACACAAATTTTCCTTCTTCCCTTGGCAAAGGCTCAGATTTGTTGCTTAGAACTAAGCCATTTTGTGCTTGCTGTTTCATTGTGGATTTTTTTTAGCAGAGTTGTAATGAAATCCGTTTGAGGTCTCCAGCCCTGCTATGGTCTCTTTTCAGCTTCTCCCAAGGGAGAACAGTGGATGTTGTGAACTGCTCCCCACTGTAGGAAAAATACATCTGTTTGCAAAAATTACTGATATGTTTGGTTGGTCATAGTTAGGAACAGTCTCATCCTTAAGGATTTTTCTTTTCTATGGGTGAGGGTCAGAGGGTCAAATAAAATTGCCACTCTGAAGTTAAAATTGGCATGTTCAATGAATCATAGACCAAGAAACCTCTAAGATCATCAAGTCCAGTCTTTTTCTAGGCCTATCATCACCGCTAAACCATGGTCCCCAACACATCTATCCTTCTCTTGAACACCTCCAGAGGTGGTGACTCCTCTACTGTTATAACTTCATTCAGCTTTAATTCAGCAACCTGGAACCACAGAAGAAGGAAACAAGCTTCTTTGAGTATCTCCTGTTGTCCCAAATCATCATGTTCCTCTTTAGATGCTGAAGAGAAAGGCCTCTCTTCCCTTGCACTAAGAAATAAACAATTTTTTACAGCTTATATGGTGATTCTCTCACTGAGTAATTGAATCTGAATTATTCATATACCAACTAATGACATGAAGTGTGTTTATATTTTTTCCAAGTATGTATATAAATGTTTTTTCTAGTGCTATTGTATTAATTTGTGGTGGAGGTGATGAATTCCATTTGCCTGACTGAGAAAGCAAGCCAGAAAGTTAATTCTGTTTTTAATTAGCATGTGAAAAGCCACAGAATAATAAAACATAGGAAGAAGTAGTAAATCTGAAAACTTGATTCAAGACTATATACCTGAGGAAGCACAACCTTTAGCTTGGTGAAGAGGAGACTGAGGGCTGACCTTATTAATGTCTATAAATATCTGAGTGGTAGGTGTAAGGAGGATGGAGCCAGGCTCTTCTCAAGGTTATTTGGTGATAGGACAAGGGTTAATGGGTGCAAGCTGGAACAGAGGAGGTTCCATATATATATCAGAAGGAACCTCTCAGTGAGGTTAATGGAGCATTGGAACAGGCTGCCCAGGGTGGTTGTGGAGTCTCCTTCTCTGAAGACATTCAAGACCTGCCTGGATGTGTTCCTGTGCAACTTGGTCTAGGTGATCCTGCTGTGGCAGAGGGATTGGACTAGATGATCTTTTGAGGTCCCTTCTGATCCCTAATGATTCCAGGATTCTGATTCATGCCACTAGAGAAAGCATATATCCAGTCATACATGTAACAGATAATGTGAGAAAATAAAGTGAGGCGACCTTGTAGCGCTGGGATTGTAGTACTTCATGCCAGGCATTCAAGCGCTCAGTGTAGCCCAACCTGGTGTATCCAGACATGATTACAGAAATGCTGATTTGGAGACTGCTGCAGTAAATTAATGTTATTTCAGCAAATGGAGGTCAATTCCATTGCAGTTGCTCAGAAAGCTTCATCTTTTTCTCTGTAATAAAAGCTTGTATTGGGATTTAAAGAATTTTCTGTTTCACAGAAGGAAAAAATCCAGCTTTGTTGATAGTAAGGTTTTTGTCATCTTACATAGTTTTTAGGACAAAGTGAAAGAAAGGGATAATTAACAGTGTGCAAGTGCAAAATGGGCTTTCTCAGTTAACAAAATTGATAGTCTTACATTGCCCTAATACTGGAAAAAGAGAGAATCTTGGTCAGAACCAGTGAAAGGCTATCAAAGAATCAATGAGCATGCAATCCACTTCAAGGATGAAATGGATCTGGATATACAGATTAATACCTAAAGACTAAAGAAAAGGACATGTTGTTCCAGCTCCTGCTATTGGGTATCTGGAGACAAATCTGTTTTGAGAGACCTGTAATGCTGGCTGTAAGAACCAAATGATAATTTATCTCCAAGCTGCTTGTCCTTCAGATTTCTCACTTGAAAAGCACTGGCAAGCTGCTTAAGTTGTATTAGGATCTCTTTGACCATGATTCAGTAAGGGAAATAGACAGATTAAAAATTTCTAGGCAAAAAATATAGCTCTTAAGTGAATTTTTACATCTATATCTCAGGAAACAGTAATTGTTCTATAGTGGATAGCAGACTGTCAGCAGAGAGATTGATTTATTAAGCAGAAAGTTTGAAGCATTCTAAAGTAGAGAAAAATTAGTAGTTTATAATCAATGAAATCAAACATGTAGATGGTTGCAAGAATTGGTTTTGCACATGTGTGAAACTGAAACCTTACAAACTTTGCTATTGT
Organism: Upupa epops; assembly: GCA_013397515.1. NCBI lineage: Eukaryota > Metazoa > Chordata > Aves > Bucerotiformes > Upupidae > Upupa > Upupa epops. Next base: position 158,547 of record VZRI01002314.1, on the reverse strand, counting down.
CTTTCTTAGCTGAGTAGATATTTAACAGAGGGAAGAAATGGAGTCATTCAATACTGTATTGAGCCCTGTTTTGCCTGTCTTCTCTGTATCAGCTGAAGAAAAATAAGTGAAGTGTTTCTGGTCACGCTGAGTTTCTCAAGCATAACAAACTTGAAATACAAACAAAATAAAGCTGGTGCAAAAACAGTGTAAGCTAGGATGGTGCGTGTCTTGAGTGCCATGACATACTTATTCTAGACCAGAAACACTGTCAGTTCACAGGTACTTAACTGTATGGAAGTGAACAGGTTATTTTATGTCTTTGGCTAGATGACTCTGCATCTCCTTATCAGTTTCATCTCAGGAAACCAATTAAAAGCCCAGCTAAATGTACTTTGGTGTTGATGTGTGAAATATTTAAATCATATTCTGATTTATCTATACCATGACTGCTGCTGGGGGAACCTTAACTGTAGAGTTCTTGAGACATCAAAGGTCAGATAGCCTGTCACACCAAAATTCAGGAAAGGATTATAACTTAAGAGATAATTTATGCAACTGTACAGAAAACTTATTTGTTTAGTCAGATGCTGTATAAGTTATTTAAAATAACCTAGAAATAGAATGTGATTGGGTTGACTTTATTCTGCTTTGGAGGATAAAGTAGAACTTTGTTACAAGCCTTGACAGGTGGTGACTGATGGTACCTGCAGACTTGTCTAAGTACAAGCAATCTGCCCATAATACTCAAGGCAAAGTAGTTGTCATTTCACTCCTGTCTGCACATTCTTGTGGCTGCTGGGCCAAAAATTCATCAGCACTAACACAATTATGTGAATGCCTGGAATCCTTTATGCCCAAAGTCCTTTTAATCAACGTGCAAATAATGTAAATAATCCAAATGTGAACCTCTCAATAAAAAGAAGCTTCACCTCCTATTGTTTTTTTTTTTTAAATTCAGTGATTGCTATGCGTGCATTTAGGTCATTGTGTATCATACCATACCATGCTTGTCGTCTTTTCTATTTTTTAAATGTATACATTTGGCCAGGAAACTGTGCACAAATTACAAACAGAATAACCTGAACAAATGCATTTTCCATGAGATGGGCTGTTTCTCGTTTAGCTGCAAGAAATCTACTAAAAACAGGGGTTTTTTTCTTTTTAAATGTATGTTGTGCTAAATGTAAGCCTTTGATCAGACGGTGCATGAATAAAGAATGTTGTTTTCCTGAATTAAGTGGAAATGAGGCCTAAGGCAGCCTGCTGTTGGGATCCTAACTACTAAATAAAATATAAACTAGTTAAACTCTGCGACCTCCAAGGACAAGTATAGTTTTATACGTTGACAGAGATCTCCAATCACAAATTAAGTGATTCATCTTATATCATTCCATATATTTTATAGCTTTAAATAAAAGATAGAACTTTAAAAGTGCTGAAGTCTGGAACAAAATGAAAAAGTCTAGAACATAAATGAAGAAGTCTAGAACATAATGAAAACGTTGTTTTTCATTGCTTTCTCTCTATTAATATTTAGTCTTTAGTTATCACTATTTTACCCTTGTATTTTGCTGACCTTTATTAAAAAAAATAAGCCAGATTTCTACTTGTGTTTCGTTCTTGGTGACCTGAATGAATACTAAAGTTCATTCTTTATTCAGTGTTATTTATATTTTCTCTTTCACTACTTATGGTTCACTACTCCATCAAACTGCCACAGTGGAGCTGAGATGAGTCTTGATGATGTGGTGGCTATTCCATAGCTTCTTCCCAGTGAGGGTGACGGGGAACTGGAGGGGGCTGCCCAGGAGGGTTGTGGAGTCTCCTTCTCTGGAGACATTTGAAACCCACCTGGACCTGGTCTAAGTGATCCTGCTGTGACAGGGGGATCAGATTAGGTTATCTTTCTAGATCCCTTCTGATCCATGTATGATAATTCGGTCAACATTACAGTTTGCGGTTTTTGTTGGGTGTTGGGAAACATTCATAGTCCCTTCTTTTGAACGTATTACTTCTGCGTTCTTAGCTTCTTTTATGGTTGTCAACTGTCATTTTTCTTGCCTTTGTTTTTGGATGGTTCTTAGAATTCAGTTTTACCATTTTTCAATATATCTGCTACATTCTGTGCATCTAAACTTTGGTCATAGATGCTAAAATGCACTTTTTGATGTCGTGTATTCCTCAACAGGAACAAGAATAGAGCAAGACCCCTGCAACTCCCCTGCCTCACATATGACTACAGGCAATGGCAGCATTTAGAATCACAGAATCGTTCAGCCAGGCTGTGAAGCATTTAAAAAAGGCTTGTATGTCAGTAGTGGTGCATATGCTGTGGTTTAGGAACTCATGCCCACTCATGCCCCATGTCATTCTCATACCCTGCAGAGCTCGATGGGATGTCATTTGCAGGTCACTGGCATTTACATTTTGTACAGTCTTTGTAGAGCTTGGACCGCGTAACAGCAAAATCTAAATGAGGCCGGTGAGTTTTTGTGACTGCTGCAGATCAATCAGATCAATTAATTTTTTCCTCCTTTTTTTTTTCTCTTTTCATTTTTGTTTTCTTCCCTAGTACACTTAACTGGATTCAAGCCTTCACCGCCTATAAAAGCATATTGCTTAGACAGAATGGGATATGACTGAAATCACTCACAAGAACTGTTCCCTACTTGTATAGCACTGAGATAGCTATGTGGTGTCCTGCTGGATGGTGTCACTGTCCGTGCAGGTGAACTCGTGTAGGTTCTTTTACCGTGATCTCAGAGTGCAAAACGCAAAAGCAAGTTGACCATGCCAAGAGGTTATGCTGCCGTTCAACAGTGCAAGCTTATTGTTTTTCCTGAAAAGTGACGCACGATAGAAGGAAAAAGGAGGAAAAAGAAAACAGGGAAAAGAGGATAATAGCTACTACCACAGGGTCCTAGGCAGTGCTCGTTGGCCTTCTGATCTTCCGGGCAATTCAGGTATTTATAAGCATGCATCAGATCTCATTCATCTCTTCTCAAAACTAAACAATCCCAGCTCTCTCAACCTTTCCTTGTAAGAGAGATGCTTCAGGCCTCCAGTCATATTCATAGCCTTTGGATTCTTTGCAGTCATCCCTAGCCTCTCTTGAACTGGGGAGCTCAGAACTGTACATAGTACTCCAAATGTGGCTTCATCAGGCCAGAGTAGAGGAGGCAGATGACCTCTCTAGACCTACTGGTCACATACTTCTTAATGCACCCTAGTATACCGTTGGCCTTCTTGGCAACAAAGGCATGCTGTTGGCTCATGATCAGCTTACTATCTACCAGGAGTCAAAGATCTTTCTCTTCAGAGAGAAAGGTCTACCTCTAACCTATACTGATACATGAAGTTGTTCCTCCCCAGGTGCAGGGCCCTACACCTGCTGAGGATACATTCTGTCCCCTTATCCAGGTTGTTGGTTAATATATTGAACAAAAATGGAGCCGGTATTGACTACTGGTCGACAGTCTCCAGTTTGACCTTGCACCGCTGATAATGACTTTGAGCTCTGTCATGGAACCAGCTCTCAACTCACCTTGCTGTCCAGTCATTCAGCCCTCAGTGTGATTTTTCTTATGAGGATGATATGAGAGATAGTGTAGAAAGTCTTGTTAAAATCAAGGTAGAAAACATACAGTGCTCTTCTCTCATCTCTGCAGTCAGGTATGACATCACAAAAAGCTGTCAGATTAGTCAAGCCTAATTTTCCCTTGATTAATCCATGCTGACTTCTCCCATTGACTTTCTTATCTTCAAGATGGCTAATGATGGCATCCAGAAGAATTTATTCCATCATCTTTTCAGGGATGGAGGTGAGCTTACCCAGCCTGTAGTTCCACAGGTAATCCTTTTTGGAGACTGGAGTGACACTGACATTTCTCCTGGCCTTAGGCACTGTCCCTGTTCTCCATAACCTTACAAAGACGATGGAAAGTGACTGGGCAATAACATCTGCCAGGTGTATCATCTGCCAGCATTCTTATTCATAGGGATCACAGAAGCTTGTAGTGAACTTTCTTGCATGGTTCTCCTCTACTGACGTACTGACCTGAACTCTCTCTGGGTTTTGTCTCTTGTCTTGAGGACCTGGGCTTTGTGAGGGCTGCCTTTAGTAGTGATGACAACTATAAAGAAGGAATTCAATAACTCTGCCTTCTCTGTCTACTTCCACTAGGCCACTTATCTTATTCATCAGTGGGCCCATTTTTTCCTTAGTCTTATTTTTTCTCTTGATACACTGAAAAAACTCCGCCTTAGTGTCTTTGATAGCTCTTGCCGGAGTTAATTCTAGAGTGACCTTAGCTGCTCTCATTGCATCCCTGCATTCTCTTTACAGCATTCCTATACTCAAGTGGCCAGTCTCTTGTTTTCCATGTTCTGTAATTTGCTTTCTTCTGAGTCTTTCTGAAAGAACCTTACTCATCCATGTAGGTCTTCTGATTCCTCTGCTTGCTTGCTTTATTCATAGGGATGCATCGATCTTGAGCTGGAATATTGACCAGCTCTCATGAAGCCATTTCTCATTTCAGATTGAAGCTTTTAATTGACTTAACTTGCAGCCTCCTGTGAAAACATTACTCATATTATTGTAACTAATACCATGATCTGGGACTTCAGCACTTAAAGGAAAAGAAGATAGTTTAGGTATTGATTCATTTTGCTGTGTGCTTGTCAATAATGCCACAAAATGAATACAAATTAGCTTGCTATTTTTAGGTGTAACCACAATTTATTATGTTTTCTTAAACTGATATCACTGAAATTCTATTTCAGTTCAGCTTGTCTTTCATTCATTAAGCACTGGTAACTTTTCAATGTATAGTGGAAAACAATGGATATTAGCAATAACAAGGTTGACTGACCTTTCTGCCCATGCATGTGCTTGCCTTACTGCTAACGCTCTTCTTTGGAGTTTGCTTAATATAGTGAAAGAACATCATGATGATGGAGGTTACACAACTGGATCTTCCATCTTTAATAAAAAGTATCATACTGGCTTTACGAATGATTTTGAGGATGCTGATAGCCTGGTTGCTTTATTCAGCACTTAAATACAAACCATTTGGTATTCTTCAGTAAGGAATAAATATTGCCAGAAAGAACTCAGCAATAAAAGACCAGTAAGAAATAAAATATAGAACAATCTTTGAAACAGAAAATCAGGAAGGACAACTGTTGATAAATTTTCAAGCAAGTAATGCAGATAATCAAACAATTTATTACCCAATATTTGTTTTTTCAAGTTAGGATATGATTTTTTTACAGGAAATTTACTTTTGTTTCTGTTGTAAGTAGTCATTAATGCTAACTCTTTATCAAAAAGCATTCATCCATGTTTCATAGAATCATTAGGGATCAGAATGGACCTTGAAAGATCATCTAGTCCAATCCCCCTGCCACAGCAGGATCGCCTAGACCAAGTCACACAGGAACACATCCAGGCGGGTCTTAAGCACCTCCAGAGAAGGAGACTCCACAAGCCCCCTGGGCAGCTGGTTCCAATGCTCCATCACCATCACTGTGAAGAAGTTCATTCTGGCATTTTGATGGAACTTCCTCTGTGTTAGCTTGCACCCATTGCCCCTTGTCCTATCACCAGATGACCTTGAGAAGAGCCTGGCTCCATTTTCTGACACCCACCCCTCACATATTTATAGACATGAATGAGGTCACCCCTCAGCCTGCTCTTCTCCAAGCTCAAGAGACCCAGCTCCCTCAGGCTTTCTTCATAAGGGAGCTGTTCTACTCCCTTCATCATCTTTGTTACTCTGTATGTTACAGAAACGCAAAGATATGTTTCTACACGTGTAGATAATGTACACTCATTGTTCATAGCTGGTATGCTTTGTGGCTAAGTTTCACTTTTACAGTATGGAGCAAGTTTTATTGGAAGCTAAAATAACAATACAGAGTGCCCTACGCATTCTACAAATCTTTCCCCAGTATTAGGAAATCATGAAGAGAGATGTCAAATGAACATTTTCAAAAAATTAAGCCCTTAAATCTTAGAATCAGGTCTTGCAGTCACTTCAGTAGGTCAAGATTTTATTAGTATGTTGTTATGTAATTTTCCAAGTACTTTTATGCAATACATAACCAAGCTTTTAGTCTTGTAATGTTATAAGCTTGGTTATGCAAGCGATGTTTGAGAATATGATAACGAACAGTAAGAATGCTTGCTGTCTCTTGGCATCAGATTTTCTCTGTGAATTATCTCCTGGGAGAAGAATTTAAGGAAGAAGAGATTGCTTGCGAAGTTTTATGCTTTTCTTTGGTTTAGATCCTTGGGTCATGTACAAAGAAGAATAACCTTCTAGATGTTTATGTGTCTAGTCTTTCTTTTCATTCTCTTTCTTTGGTAGACTGATGCACAAACCACAAAGCATTAATGGTTTCTTAGGCAGAACTTCAGGCAAGGGGACAGGGAAAACAGTAGAGCGTATATTTGCCACGCAGAGTGAAATACCAGCAAGAATCCTATCACCATTGTTAGCCATTTCCTCATATTTTGTTAAGGTAAAACTGATGAAATGTTTATATAATTTATTTTGGATTTATTTTTATCTCAGAGCTGTTTACAAGTGTTATTAAACTTGTGAATTTCTACTGTTTTACACTACTTTAAATTGACAGAATGTCAGAACATATTCTGGAGAGCAGACAGCAGCATTTTCTTCCTATTCATTAACTTGTAGCGTAAAAAGCATAAAGATGAGAACTAGGCATTAGGACAAACTTATATAATCCCAAGCCTCAACTTTGCATCTTAGTTTTAACAGGAAATCCTTAAGGGCAGGGTATGTATTAAGCACTCCCTGTCTTTCATGTGGCCTAAAGAAACACACTTTATATGCAAAACTGTGAACTAGTTCTTAATCTCATTAAAGTCTTAAGTCTACTCAGAGAACTATTAGTCTTGTTTTGATGATATTCATTTTCAGAGTTCAAATTGTGCATCTATTACAACTGTTCCCAATAATGATACAGTTAGAGCTGATATAAACAAACCATATGCACTCCTTTCTCTTTGTTAAGGTCTCTCAATGACTAAGACTGATGGTAGTAGATCACAAAGTTGCACCCTCTTAGTAAGCAGTGATTGACCATTTTGATTTGTGTTGATAGCCCTGGCAACCATGCCATCATCCTGTGCTTCTGCTGTCAAGGCATTTGCCACCATCTGATGTCTGGGACCTGTGTTTAAATCCCATGTTTTTCTTAAAGGTGTGGTTTTTTTCATAGCCTAAGTAATATCTCATCACCACAACTCTGTACATGTACATCTTTGTTCTAAGACCATTTATGACTCACTTGACAAAATTTAAAATCCATTAGAAGACACACATTATGAGGCATCTAGAGTATTGTGTCCATTTTTGATCCCCTCAGTTCAAGAAGGACACAGAGCTGCTGGAGGGTGTGCAATGTAGAGCAACAAAGATGGTGAAGGAAGTAGAAAACCTCTCTTATGAGGAAAGGGTGAGGGAGCTGGGTCTCTTGAGCTTGGCGAAGAGGAGGGTGAGGGGTCACCTCATTCATGTCTATAAATATGTGAGGGGTGGGTGTCAGGAGGATGGAGCCAGGCTCTTCTCAAGGTCATCTGGACAAGGATGCAAGCTGGAACAGAGGAGGTTCCATATCAATATCAGCAGGAACTTCTTCACAGTGAGGGTAATGGAGCATTGAAACAGGTTGCCCAGGGGGGTTGTGGAGTCTCCTTCTCTGGAGATTTTTAAGACCCACCTGGATGTGTTCCTGTGAGACTTGGTCTAGGTGATCCTGCTGTGTCAGGGGGATTGGACTAGATGATCAAGGTCCCTTCTGATCCATAATGATTCTATGATTTTTGTTACAGCAACTCCACTGTTGTATTATCTAGATTACTTTACAAGTTTCCCTCTGCAGCAACATCATTTAGCAGTTAGTTCTTCTGGCCATTTTTTTTCAGTATAAACTCCATCTCAGATCTGTATCCTTCTCTGATTCATTTTGAAGCCTCAAAAAATATTCTGCCAACATAAATAAAGGAGGAAGTAATGATTAATTGTGGGGCTAAGAAAGAGAGAGAATAGATATTGTTCAAACCATACTGCAACCACACTTTCAAACATTCAATCTGAGATCCTACACATCTTTGCTGCTGTTTATCAGAGGGGAGAATAAAGGTGCAGGGACAGAGAAGGAGGATTCAAGAATGTAGGAAAACTTCATGTCTGTCACAGGAAACCGTAGGAAACTGTCAGCTAGAGAAAAGTAGGTAGTGAATGATCTCTTGCTAAAACCAAAGGATACTGGGAAAAGGCATGGGCTCTGGGAGAAGTTGGACATGTACTGATTCATGGGAGAAGTATTCGGAACAGTGAGGAAGTCATGCAAAAGTTGTGTTTTTGCTGTTTTTTCTTTTCCTTTCAGTGGAAGGATAATGTTGGATTTTTAAGTCTGTGTATTGTTTGTTTATGTTACTAGGTAAAGCTATACCATTTTCTGTTCTAACATATATAGGTTCTACACAGCACATCTAAAGAATACAGGACGCAGAAGCTCTTGTGTATCAGAAATACAATCAGCACTGGTTTTGGAGGCCTAGAACAGTTTGGGTTTTGGACTGTTTTCCTGTCAAATATTAATAAACACATGTCACAGCTAGGAAGATTGCCAGGAAGCTCAGGGAATGAGCAGTGGGACAGCTTAATATAGTAATATTGCACACTGCAAAACAGCTGTGGAGTTAGAGCCATTGTAGCTTCAGTCATCATAGCTTCAGACTAAGTCATTGTTGTGCAACCTGAGCTAAGTAGCCCTGCTGGCAGCAAGACTTACTGACCTCTCTCAGCAGTACTTGTAAATGGAATTGCATTGCAACCTGATACTACTCACATAGTTCATGTGGGAGTTTGAGTTCAACTCGAATTGGCGGCAGGGCGTACGGACAATGCCTGTGATTCACACCAACTTCGGCAGCTCTGTTGATTAAGACCATGCACAGCAAGTATGATCACTGCACAGTAACAGTTCAACTGCTTTTAGATGTAATATAAACCTCTGTGTAGATGATCTAGGTCTTTGTGTTGGGAGATATAAAAACAACAATGATCATTTGGTTCTACCCAATAATTTTCTTCCAGCTTATGCAGGCGTGGGGGCAAGTGTGGCTGCAGTAGCTGCAATTGAATTGTGTTTTCAACAAGTTCAACAAGTCTTTATCATTGGTCAAGTACATTTAGAAACATTTGGGGTATTGTAGATATTTTTCAGAAGCAAAATAATTCCTAGTGTTTTTCAATATCTGTGTAATCTGAAAGTTTCTCTGAATTCTGCTCGTACATAAAGGCCATAACTATGTGTATGAGATGACTAATTATAGGCTGAGCTGAGGACAGAACTTCTTCTCCCAATCCTCTGCTTTACATGTAGTATGATTATAACTAAGACAAATTAAAAAAGCTGTAAGTCTACTACAGTATTTTTGTAAGAAAGGCACACACATCTGGGGGATATGTGGAAGAATTTACTGAAGCTTTAAACAAAAAGGTTGGGGGGGGGTGTTATTTTGTGGTTTGTTTGGGTGGGGGTTATTTTTCCAAAACTTTTGATTAGCTGATGTGAAATGACTTTAAAAGGGTTTATATTGCATCAAACAATTGTGGCAGAAGTCATAACTGAAATTCAGATTACCTGCACATTTAGTATGTTATTGGTGGCCTTGGTTTGAAGTGGATGCGTGTGGGCAGATCAACACGTTTGTTAATCTATATAGACCAAACCAGAACTGAGCTATTTACATTTGCACTTGCAAGAGCAGGTTCTAAATTAGCTTTCCTTTTCTCCGACATCATACAGCAGCCACTGAAAACAGGAGAAGCCACCAAATACTGGGCATTTGTCAATTGAGCAACCTGCTCTAGTGGAAGGTGTCCCTGTCCATGACAGTGATTTGGAACTAGATGATCTTTAGGGTCTCTTCCAACTCAAACCATTCTGTCATTCTGTGCATGTGATTAACCTGTCACTGCATTCTGTGTGGTGTAAGGTTGGGATTGTAACAACATCTCATCAGTTCTGTTTCAAACACAAGGCTTTTCAGGAAAGTGAGCATTTTATACATTTTGATTCCATCGCACATGCTGAGGCTAAGTTCATTTGGAAGAACTTTATCCCTGAAAAAGTTTAATCATTGATGAACTTTCTGAAACTGCAGGATTGAGCTCAATAAGAACTTTGGAGTGAGCGAGGTTGAACAGAAAACACTTCTCTGTCTCCAGAAAAGCTTTATTTTATTTAATGAAACTAGAAGAGTGCAGTTACATTTTCATTGTCAAATCAAGATCCACTGAAATTTAAACCTCATGACTGGTCCCATCAAAATGACAGTTCACTTGTTATTTGACTTTACAAGATCCCTACTTTCCTTAGTAAAATTACTTGTTTACCAGCTACTGCTGCCTACCTCGATTCAGTTAATGGCAGACAGCATCTGCATGACTGTTAGTCATTAGTTTCTTGTAGATACTAATAGACCTCTCTGAAGTTTTTTGTGATTCCTGGATATGTTCATCCTGATTAAGCATTGGGGCATTTTAGATGAAAAAAAAAAATCAACACAGTAAATAATCTACCTTTAGAAAAATTTGCCAAAATGCATTTCTGCATGTATTTTGTGTTGTTATTTCTCAACTGATTCAGATGAGACCATATTCAACTAGAGCTTTCTCAGAATGGTATTATGCCTCAGGGCACTCATTCAGATTGAGATTTGCAGATCAGACAGTTGGAGTTCATTTAACACTTCATTGTTGTTACTTCAGCATTGTTCCTTAAAGAAAAGTAAAAAAGTAGAAGCTTGATTGAGTTGCCAATGCTTTATGGTATTTGTTTTCTTCACTTTCCCTATCCCTTAACTTTGTTTAGTTGGTTTTGTTTTCAAAAGCTGACTGCTTTACCCCAAATTAAAACTTATTCTTAAAAATACTTAGCTTGCAATTGAGTTTAAATGTATTTATTTTCTCTTGGTTTGTTTCCTTTCCACCTTCTAGAAAGCTTTCACTGAATCCTTTGTATTTGTTGGTCTGTTACTGCTGAAAACCAGAAAGGGATAGCAAATTTTCTCTCCCTTTGTTTCCTCTTCAGAGTTACACTGACAGCTTATTTACCTCGTCCTTTGCAATATGGTGTAACATTTGGAGTTATCAAAAATACCTGGCTGTCAGGTACTTGGATTGCACTTAATTACAGTGAGATTTGTATCCCTAAATCACTTAGTACAGATTGCCATATTCCCATATGTTGACCCAAAGCAGTCATCACACCTGAAGATCATCTACTGGGCAAGAAATTGGACTTTCTCCAGCCAATTACCAAATGCTAATTAGAAGATGAAGTAGGTCAAATGAGAACGAACAACTTCTCTTGTTTGTCTTTGCTCAGATTCTTTGAGCGGGCTCCCAGGAAAGCTTTGGAGAGATTACAACTTGCATGGGCAGATGTTTTATGTACCCTGGCTCATTTCACAGTGGCTCTCTTACACCATGTGTTTGTTGTCACTAGGGATCATCTAGTTCTTGTGTGATTGATAATTCTTCCTGGGGTTTCTTAGCTCACACCTTCTTTGTATATTGGTCTGTAGTAATTCTATAGGTAAGAGCATCCCTACATACATTCCAAAACTCTAGTAACTGATTTGGGATGCCAAGTTCAGAGCCAGTATAAAAGATCATATAAACATAGGTGATAATCAAGTAGTCAAGGAATATGTTTCCATGCTTTGCAGGACATGGGCAGTTTTGGTGAAAGCTTCTCCATACATTCAGTGAATGACATTCAACAGTAAAATTCATAATGTTTAATGCCAAGGTTGATAAAAATATTGTGACAGTCCTCAAAGCATTTTGATTTTCACTTGTAGTACCAAAATGTTTGCGTTAATAGGAAGTGAAATACAGCAGAAAAGATGCAGAATTTCTGTAAAGAGCAGAGATTTTAAAGACATTGTCTGAAATCTATGATGAAAGAGAGTACATTTTTAAACTTTAGATTTCAGTTCAAGTGAGGTTTTTCTTAATAGCACTAAGGTGGTTGTTATCCACTAATTACTACTGACCTTCAGCCCATCCAATAAATGACACAATGTCTACAGTGGTTTTCCCTTCTATTTATGATAATTCTTCATGTATGATGGTGAGGCCAAGACCTCTCCCTCTTAGAAGATGCACACAGATGTAGATTCTTTCTTTCCTCTTGTACTGTCCTCAAACATGGACCTCATGGGATCCTTGGGGGTTTATTGTTTGCATTGGGGTTTTGCGGTGGGGTTTTTGGGGTTGGGTTTCTTTCCTTTTAAAACCAGCAGTTCTGAGTAATGGAATTTGAATCTTATCAGGTGTGTAATATTCAGAATATTCACAAAGAATGGTTTTGAAGGGAAAATTAAACTGCCAAGAACACATTAGATGGGTTTCAAAAATTAGATAATTTGGCTTTGATTTGTTTTGAAGAGGAAGAATGACATCTGCTAACTACCTAGATTTAGGAGGAAATTTCCCCTTGAGGCTTGCTTATATCTTCTGAAACACCTTATACTGTCAATGTCACAGATGGAGCATCCTATTAGACTACTTATGCTGCAATTTTTATATTTCATCTCTAAAGTATGACTGTAAAGGAATCGTGGCAGGAGAAACAAAGCACATCTTGAAATACAATGAGCTTGTTAGTGAGTAAGCCTTTAATGAGATTAGAAACATGCATAAATATCTTCCTGAATAAAGTCTATGGTATGAAGAGTAATGCAAAAATATGTATTATTCAAATCCTTCCAGCATGGACGGTATAATAATATATTATGATTTAGTGCTTTTGTGCAACACTGTTGAAATCTCTCTTCATGCTTTTTAATTTTAACACATTTTAAAATGTAGGAGTTTTTTGAGTGATTTGAAGTCCCTGTAGAGTGGGTGGAGAAAGTGTTCTTGCTAGAAGTTCTGTCAGAACAAAGTTATATCTTTTACATCTGGAAGTCTGAATCCATGGACTGAAGCTTTCTGCTTTTATGATGAAAGGCAAATGAGTCATTATTCTAATTATACATTTAAAATACCAATAGAAGTACCCAGTAAGTAGCAATAAAGATCTCCGTATAAATTTCATGTTATATCGATTGTATCTCATCTAATAGCACATTACCTGATTGCCGTTGATCAGCAAAGTGAAATGAGATTATATGTATTGCTTTTCACTATTGGGTCTCATCATAATTTATTATGGTAAATGTGAGAGGCAGGAAAGTAATTACTGCTGCATTTATGTTAATTATTAATTATTTTTATTATGAAATGTCTTTAAAATATATATCCAGAATAATTTAAATTACCAGTTTATTATTGTACACTCAAAACGCAGTAATTATTTGATTGGTTTAGACTTTAAAAAACAACAGATGTTTTTGTAATTTCAGCCTCCTACCTTTCAACAGCTCTTTTCTATTACTGCAGGATAATTTTCCCTATGCTGGAAAACAATTATTAAGGATGATAGTGTAGCTCCTCTATGAATCATTGACCTCAGATTGTGATGATACTCTGCTTTTGCTTTGCTAGTTCCAGGTAGAGGGTCACTATGATAATTTCCTTCATGGTCAGAACATAAACTTCCTTTGAGCTTTCTGAACTACTTTATTAGCAGGTTGACTTTTTGGAGACTGTTCTCTTGACGGTTCAACCTATTTTATGTACTAGCTCCATTGTTACTGTCTGCACAGATTCTTCTCCTCATCTCTGTACCTTAGTGTCAACAATCAAATTGCCAGAGTAGCCTGGTTTTCAGGCATTGAACAAACTCCAAATATGAAAATATTTTGTTGACTTTTTGCATCTGCACCATATTCAAATGTCCTTTGATGGCAAAAGGCAAATACGTGACCAGGTTATAGTGAATTTGACTTGTGATTTCAGTGTTATGCACTCATGCTTGTTTGTTATATGAAAAATCCTTTGTGTACCATGAATTATCATATTAATAACATTTCTCACAACAGAATTCAGTGACTAGGTCTGCACTGTCCTCTCAGCTGCTGGTTCTGAAGCCTCCCCCACACAGTCTGCACTAGAACTGTTATTTCTGTCTTTATTGGAAATTTGTAGCATTTCTGTGGGCTGCTCTTATCAGTATCTGTACCATTTGTTCTGCCACAAACTTGTCCTTAGCTTCTTAAATATTGTTGCTGGAATCCAAAAGAACATCATGCCCAGCTGGGATAGTGCTGTTGCTCAAATACATTTTTGTCTAATGTCCCCAAGTGGGGTAATGTTAATGTCACCTGTCTAGTGTATCTGCAAAGCGCTAAAGGTCAATTAGTATCGCCTGTGAGATAAGGTTGATGCCACCGTGGAGATTGCCGTCAAATCCACAGTGTATTGCTGTGCACTTCACTACATGTTAGAGATGGATAAGCAAACTTTCCTGTTGCAAGATGGGTATGGCACAAGACCCTCATACAGTGACAACCTTGGGCACTACATTAATGTATGTGATTCTTTGCAGGAAAGAATAGCAGAGTTTTGTAGGTAACAACTCTCTACGTCACCTTGAGATGTTGAAATCCACATTGCAGCCGTGAAAACTCCAAGCTCATAAAGCTTATCTCATTATTTTTCTTCTCCATTGCATTTCCTCCCTGCAGATATCAGAATTCTCCTTCTGTTAAAACAGTGACCAGCAGGTTGATTGCATTTGGCACAGTCATCTCAAATTCCTCAGGGTTGCTTCATAATTCCCTCCTTCAGTGAAAAAAAACCACCAAACCAAAAAAACCAAACATTTCATTTCTTCTGTGCTTTGACCAGGTGACTGCAATACAAATATGGGTTTGCTCTACTTAGGATGCTAGCTGTCATTTCTTCCGCTTCTTCATCACCCTGCTCCTTTGTTCAGAAAAGGCAGTTTTGAACAGGTCAAACATGTGCCTGTCTGTAGTCTTTATGGGACTCCTTTCATAAAAACTTATGCCAGGATGAAGAAACTGTCTTAAAGCTTCAAATTAAAAAATATACCCTCCTGATTTTCTCCATTTGCCTACTCAGCCATGGCTTTTGGTCTCAGAAAAGCATTGTAAAAGCTGTGAGCTTTGTAACCTTTCCCTGATTAACCAGTTGTTGTGATCATGGTGGCCAACAGAGCTTTCTTCAAGAGACAGACAATATAGATGATCAGAAACTTTGTACTTAGCAATATTCCCTAAGGTGCTGCAACATGACTTAGTATTTTCTACCCATAGCGTCCAAAGTTAGATAATTAGGTATACATACATTTACAGGAAAAATTGGCATCGATAGTGGGCACTTTCACTTGTTTTCTGAAATACACATGAATATCGTAATTGCAAGATACTTTCAAAGGTGCTGTATGGTTGCCCATCTATCATTGTTGTGCCTGGGTACCTTTCATGGTAAATTGATAACAATAGCATCATATATAGTGCATTCTCTTGTAGTTCTTCTGTTTAGTTGGAAGAGATTGCTTTGGCTTTTTAGCATCAAGGGAATGCCCATTTTCTTAATTTGTATAATACCTATATACCTATAAAATCAACAATCTTAAAGCTTCAGTAGCCAATCCTACTTTTTTGTTTTGGTCTTAGACTCCTTTCCTGTTCACATTGTCATTTTGTCCTTCACTGCAAAGCCACCAGAAACCATGAATGAAATGACTAAATGGAATGAAAATCTCAGGGCAGGGGGCTGTTGGTTTCTGTGCAGCACAATTGGTTGTAGCTCTGTTGCAATGCCTCTCTGCAAACAACAGTAAGACCTACATCTATGTAAAGTGCTTGCCAAAATGCTTTGTTATGTTAGTTCATACACAGCAAAACTTATCCTTCAGACCCTGGTGTTCTAATTCAACAGGCAGTTGGCTGAGCTCCCTTTAATGAGGCTTCATTTACCTGATGCAAGAGGAAAGTGTGATTTCATGTAAGTGCCCTGAGCTGGTGGAAATGTTTGCCAGCTATGCTTCAACCCTGAGATTATTTGAACAAACTATAATCAATGGTTATCATAAGGATTGCAAATGTGAAAACGTTTTCCAAACGTTAACAAAATTAATCTGTCCGTTGTACATTCTTTCATCCGTGCTGTATTTTCTACTTGTTTTTACCTGAAATTGCTGTGACCTTCAGTTGTGTCTAATAGTGAGGCATAATTCCTGTATTTCACAGTGTTAGTAATAAGCCTGTACCTTTCTGACAAATAAACAAACAACTAAACTATCACTTATGTTGAATTAGCACTTACCCCGGTGGCAGCCAAAGGTAAGTGTAGTTTTATGTCAACACTACGAAATCCATCTCTGCATGAAGAGCGGTACACAATGGGCTATAATGGGAATTTCTTACAAATCCCTCCCTGCAGGGATTTGCTTTGTCACTAGTCTCCTACATATAATATACCCTAATTGAAAGCAGCCTCAGTCAGGGTTTTTCCTCTTAGTTATACAGTAGTATTGTTTTATATGTTGTATTTTCATGTTTTGTGTGTGCATATGTATTCTTTTAGAAAATCAGAAAGAGAAGGTAATTGTTTTCTTCTTGTTTTCTTTCAAGGCTAAGCATATTTTGTGACTTTTTAATCAACGGGTTTCATACCAATAGGCTCTTTCGTGTAGTTTACTGGGATTCTAACACAGAGAGAGTTCAAATATGAAAAGACCACCTGAGAAAAAAAGTATGGACAACCACATAGGTAATTTATAGTAAACTGTGAGTCAAGATCTTTTACTGTACTTTTATTCATGGCCTAAACAGTTATTTAAAAACAACTGATCTAATAATTACATTTCTTAATTAGCCTGAATTACACACATGCATAGATGATAAAGCTGTCTAGAAAACTGGGTAAAACTAACTCAAAAATTAAATCTAGAACAAAATACTCTAGAGGTTGGAAACCCCAAAATGGAATCATAGAATTATTAGGGATCAGAAGGGACTTTGAAAGATCATCTAGTCCAATCTCCCTGCCATAGCAAGATCACCTAGACCAAGTCACACAGNCTTCCTTCACAATCTTTGTTGCTCTATGCTGGACACACTGCAGCAGCTCTGTGTCCTGGACACAATATTCCAGACGTGGTCTCACTAGTGCAGAGTAGAGGGGGAGAAGAACATCCCTCAATCTGCTAACCACCCCTCTTCTGATTCCCCCCAGGATGCTGTTGGCCCTCTTTGCCACAAGAGCACTTTGCTGGCTCACAGTCATTCTGCCATGCGTGTTGCAGTGCTGACAAAGATTAAAGTCTTGGATTGGTCTATCTAGGCAAAGTAATCTTCCAATTTTATTAACATGTACTGAAAATCAAATCACTGATAGGTCAATGTGGCCCATATGTTTTCTATGTTTTCTCCTCGCTGATTTCCCTGACAGATTTATCCTGTTGGTTAAACCCCAGGGTAATGTGAAATTCATTTGGTCTCTGAGTAGGAAGTAAATCTGAACAAACCAATTTATATATGGACTTCTTTGGATGAGACCCGAGCACTGGGAAGTAAACCCTAAGAGGCTGCAATTGTTTGCAAGAGCTCAAGTTTTGGGGACACAAATTTTAGCTGTCCTTCAGGAGCATGAGGTAGGCAGATGCTCCACAGCTTTAAGCAAACCCTGAGGTACCAGATGTATATTTGCAATTTGGCTTCAGTTGAGTAAATCCTTTTACAACAGCTGAGTTACAGGAGGCAATGTAGTCAGGATTACCATTTTGGTACTAGTCTAATGTACAGCAACTGAAAGAGATGGGACATGAGAAGAGACACAAAAGATCTGAGCAGAGACCTAAAACTTTTATCTCAACATTTTTAAATAATGGTTCCTAAGAACAAAAGGCCAGATATCATCTTTTCCCTTTGGTTGATCAATAAAGGGTATAGATAATAGTAAAGAAAGGAAACCCCTTGGATGTCTGAGTAGTCTTTTGCTTCCTTCCTGGGATATGCATCACCTTAGAGTTCAGTCAAGTGTTTCATCTGATCTGGCAGATTGTTGCCTTCCTATCAGGTAACCCAGGGTGATCCTCTGACACAGCTATAATTACATGACATACAGGCTGAAGAACAGTATATGAAAATGAGGGAAGTAATTACAATTGTGTGTTTCATTTTGCCCAAGAAGTGACTATCATAATCTTAGTATTCACTTTTAAATGAAGAAAACATATGAAGTTGGAAAGGTGGCAGAAAAGTTACAGGATGTTTGAGGAATGGAAATTAATTTGACTGTACAGGCTATTGAAACTCCATAAACACAGTGTAACAAGTGAGGGAACATGACACCTCTGTTCCAGCAATTATGCTGTGTATACCATGGTGGTATCCATGTAGACTGCAGTTGTCCACACTGGCTGTAGGATCTTTTACCTTGGTCAAAAAGACCTCACGAAAGAAAGTTTGTGTACTAGCACATATAAGAGTTTCTTGACTTTTAAGGTGAGCTTTTCCTTATGGATGAAGATTGCCTGTTGAAGGAGTGGAGGTGCTTATTACAATAATTGTATTCATGAAATGACTTCAGAATAAAAAAAAAATACTTCTGATTTCTGCTTTACAAAAAATATCTAAGACAGCATTCTAAATATGCAATATACATGGTATGAAGAATGAACTAGTTGTGTTGAATGACATTGATATCAACAGTCAGAAAAGTGAGGGAATTTTTCTTGCCAAGACAAACACACACCACATACAGATGTGTTTTGGGGAGGGGACTTTTGGCAATTAGCAGGCTTGATTGTAGTATGTTTATAGAAGTTTGAATATAAAAACTACACAGCAGAAAAAAAACCCAAGTAATATAAAAGATTCATGTAAGACAGACCAGAAGAAAGCTATAAACTGGCTATATTTATGACAACTTTTGAATTCCACAAATGTAACTTGAGGGGCTAATGCAGAACTGTTGCTTGAGGGGTGTTGTATTGTTCACTGCAACACAGGGGCTAACAGACAACTGTTGCAATGTCTCTCCATCTACTTGCCTCATCTTCTACAGAACTGTGTTGTTTAGATTGAGTAGTGAAACTTCATAAATGGCCATATTTTCCTCAGCAGTGTATAGGATTATATTAGTCATTTGTTGTCGTTATGTATCATATTAATTCTAATGCAGCATTGAAAGAAAAGGAAATACAAATGAGTTCTTTGAACCCTTGAAGTTCAGCTTAGTTGTATTTTCAGATGACTCATGTTTGTTCCTTTCAGAAGGTCTGACATCAATATGGTTATTACATATATTGTAATGCTTTATTTAAGCCTGTGCGCTTCTCTTCCCAAAAGGGCTTAGCCAGTGTTTAGATTGCATTAGTCCCCTATCAGCTATAACTAGTGTCCATTACCTGAGCACCATCCCACGATGAAAAGATGAATGCTGAGCAGTGAAGCATGCAGTGTTTGGGAAAATGTGTAAATTCGGTTGCATATTACTTACAGAAGCAATATATTGGTTCTAAAACGTATTCTAAAAATAACTTAATTTCCAGGCATTAATTAGACAAACTTCACCACAAAAGAAATAACATTTGTAGTTTGATAGAGGCTTATAAGATTTAAAAGATGGGTTGGCATATGTGATGTAATTACCTCAAGATTCTTGCTTCAGTGAAGGAAAAGCATTTTTTTTCTCTCCCAAAATGAAAACAAAACTGAAGTTATGGCAGTTTTCACACAGTATTTTATAACCAAGAAATGAGTGTTCTATTTTCTACAAAACCTGTCTTTCCTTACCAATATTTACCTGCAGCACCAGTTTTAATCTACCAGAGTGTATTTCATATATATTTATTTATCATAGGATTTAGTTTAAGACAAAGTTACAACACATTTTGTTTTTAAAATGGTTATTAAAAAAAGTACTACAGACATAGGCAACTGTAAAAATTGTGAAAGATATAATCACAGGAAAAAAAAACACAACCCTGGATTTTTTACATCCAAATCCCTATTTCTTAACACTAGGAACAGCCAAATTATATGTGCAAGAGACCTTTCCGTTTTTTCCCCCCACAAATTGCTGTTTCAGGCCAGGCTAATGCTGTGGCACACCAGGCAGTCAGCAAGAAAACAGTGGATAATGGAAAAAACCCTTCAAAATACCCATACCATTGGGATGCGCAGCACAGCCCAGCATGAAAGCTGTCATATGGACCCATCTTATTAGTGCTGGCTCTGTTCCACGTCAACAGGACCCAGACTGGCTCCTGCTGGCATAGTCCCCTGTTCCTTCATGTTTTGGATCCAGAAGGAGCTTATTAACTCAGGTGCATTGCCTTGCAGGGCCAGGTTTTGCCTGGGATTAAGCAGAGGCTAATAGGAACCTGGAGATCCCTGGGGTCAGCTGAAGCATTGCCACAAGCAGCTGCTCTGCTGACCTGGCTCAGAAATCTCTACATGGCTCTGCTAAAGCATCCTGCTGGACCAAGGATGCCTCTGTGAACTGCCAGGTCTAATATCTCAGCATCTGTGGTGCACTTAATCTACAACTGAGATAAACTGTACATGGATATTTCAGAGCTGAATGCATTTTTAGAGAACAGCTTTGCAAATAAATGATCGTGCCTCCTCTTTCTTCCCCTTTGCAGCTTGCTGGATGACTGAAAGGGCACTGAAGGTTGAGCAGAGAGCAAGAATGCGCTGATTAGCAGGATAGTTAAGCAATTAGTTTGTAATTTCTCCAAGCCTGTCTCTAGTTGTGTGTCCTGCATTATGCTTAGTCATATTTGAGGGATTTTGGAGGTTGCCTAAAATTCCTGTCTGAGATAGATACTGTCATCTGAGCTGTCTGCTCCATGCTGTTTGAAAATGAGTAAAGTAGAAATGTATTCATGTGGAATTTGCTAAATTTACACCAGCTTAGAAATGTCTTTCTGATATATTGTAGTTATTTAATTACACCAGTAAATCTTAGCTTAGTTAGATTGCTGTATCTTGTCATTTTGGTAAACACATCAGCTGCCAACCTACGTTTTAAAATCAGACTGGTGGTGGAGGTCCCTACAGACTGGAGATGAGCAAATGTGATGCCCATCTGCAAAAAGGACCAGAAGTAGGATCCTGGGAACTACAGGCCTGTCAATCTGACACTGATGTCAGGAAAGCTGATGGAATGGGTCATCTTGGGTGCCATCACACAGCTCTTGCAGGACAACCAAGTGATCAGGCCCAGTCAGCATGGGTTTATGAAAGGCAGGGCCTGCCTGACTAACCTGACCTTCTGCAACAAGGTGACTGCCTAGTGGGGGGTGAGGAAAGGACTGTGGACATTGTCTGCATGGACTTCAGTAAAGCTTTTGGCAGCTTCCCACAGCATCCTACTTCAGCAACTTAGGGCAGAAGGCGTGGGTAAGTACAGGCTGCTCTGAATGCAACCTGTCTAGATGGCTGGGCTCAGAATGGTGGTGAATGGAGTTAAATCTGGGTGCTGCCTGGTCACAAATGAGTGGTGATTCTCAGGGCTCAGTATTGGAGCTGTTTCGCCTCAATATGTTTATTAATGATCTAGGTGAGGGGATTGAGAGCACCCTCATCAAGTCTGCAGATGACACCAAGCTGGACAGGTGTGTTGCTCTACAACAGGGTAGGGAGTCTCTATGGAGGGATCTAAACAGGCTGGATCAATGAGCCAAGGTTAAGTGTATGAAGACTAAATGCTTGGTGAATCACTTGGGTCATCTCAACCCCATGGTAGGCTACAGGCTTGGGGATGTTTGGTTGGAAATCTGCATGTCAGAAAAGGACCTGGGAGTATTGACTGACAGTCAACTGAATATGAGCCAGTAGTGTGCTCAGGTAGCTCAGAAGGCCAATGACACCCTAACCTGTATCAGAAACCATGTGGCCAGCAGAAGTAAAGAGGTGGCTGTGCCTGTCTGCTCAGCAGTAGTGAGGTTGTACCTCAAATACTGTCTTCAGTTCTGGACCCCTCACGGTGACAGGAACAGTGGAGTGCTGGAGCGTGTCCAGAGAAGAGCAACCAAACTCGCAAACAGTCTAGAGTGCAAATCCTATGAGGAACAGTTGAGGGAGCTGGAGTTGTTTATCCTAGAGAAAAGGAGGCTGAGGGGAGACCTTATTGCTTTCTACAGCTAACTAAAAGGAGGTTGGAGCAAGGAGGGTAACCATGTCTCCTCTGTGGTGGAGAGCAGTAGGACCAGAGGAAGTAGTTGCAAGCTGCACCTGGCAGAGTTCAGGCTGGATGATTTGAAGAATTTCTTCACCAGAAAGGTTACCAAATGTTGGGATAGGCTGCCCAGGGCAGCGATAGAGTCACTAGTCCAGGAGGTGTTTAAAAGGCCCATAGATATAGTGCTGAGGGATACAGTGTAAGGGTGACTTGTAAGTGTTGGGTTGAAGGTTGGATTTAATCTTAGCGGTCTCTTCCAACCAAGTATATTCTGTGAGAGTGTTAATAGAGAGAAGAGCAAATAAAAAAGTTACATTGCTTTCTTCAATAATGAAGAGATGAAGAAAACAGATGTCTTATTGTAATGATTTGAACTCTTCCTGTCATAAGGCATAATAAAATACATGTAATAATAATTTCTAAAAATAAGGTCTGTTGGAGAAGAATAAAATGCTTAGAATTATTTTAAAATACTACTTCCCTTTTGAAGCAACAGAACATCATTTCAGGTTCCTTAGATAATAAATGCAAACAGCTTTTTTTACCCTCTCCCACTGCTCTTCCAGATACAGTTTTCCTTTTGCCATTGAGAACATTAGCTTTAAGAGTAATTTGCTCAAAGGCAGTTCTCTTTCAACCACCAGTCCCCCTGTGGTTTTGAGAAAGATTGAACGTGGAGGTGATCACAACAGTTGATGTTTATGTTTGAGGGGTTTATTGTCTTGGTGATTGCAGTGGTACCCTGCTCTTTCAGGTTTAGAATTTTATTCGTTTTTTTTATAAAATTAAATATTTTACACTTAAGATTTCCTGGATGTGTTCCTGTGTGACTTGGTCTAGGTGATACTGCTGTAGCAGAGGGATTGGACTAGATGATCTTTCGAGGTCCGTTCCAATCCCTAATGATTCTATGATTCAATGATTCTGTGATTCAGATGCTGACGTGAGATTATTGCTAGAAAAATAATCTATTTCAGAGGTGTCAAAAAACAGAGAGTAAAAATTCTACTTAATAACTTTTAATTATTTCTTTTTTTATGAGAAATTCCAGTACAGTTCTCATTAGTAGATTTTCAAGCCACTTTCAATGTCTTTTTCTTGTGAATCCTGTAACTTCTAGATGTCATTATCTATGGTTTTGAAACAGCCCGTTTGAAAAGGAGGGAGGAAAAAGCAATTTTATCTTTCAGTATGACTGCTCTCCTAGTAGTATTTTTAGTGGGGTTTTTTTTCATATTTTTTTCATAATATGTTGTACATGCAGTATAATGTGTGACCGCCTGCTGCCGCTTCATGCTCTTTTCTCTTCCTTCAACCTTTTATGATCTAGTCTACTTCTGTGAACGTAAATTTCTCTTTTTGCAAAACTAGTCATGTCGAAATGCTTTCTACCAGTCACTTCTTTATAGTGGGATTCTATTACAATCCAAGGGATTGCTCTTTTAAGAATCTCATTAAAGTCTGAACAAACAATATGAAATGAAAAATCCTTCCCCAAGGCACAAAGACTATGGACAATACTGCATTGTAGAGCTGGCTAGGTGGGATAATATTCGACAGGCAGTAATGAAAAGATCAGAAAGATTTAATAGCTAAAAATGTATAACAATTAAGGTCAAGAAAGCTGCCCATTTTTGTGATTTTAAAACATTGACTATCATTCACAGATGGAAGATCATCAACACAAAAAAGTCTTTAGTCATAAGGTGTTGGTCACAGCTAGTTTTTTTTCATGGACTTCTCATAGATCTACTGAAGATCTTACTTTAAAGATTCCCTCCAAAACTATACTAAAAGCTGGGCTTTAATAGCTTAGTGTTAAAGGAAAGCAGTACAAATTAAGGCACATAGATGCATTAGCATACTTTAAAGCTCACATACTGTAAATATTTTCAAATTTGCTAGTACTAATTTTATTACTTGAGGCTAGGACATGCTGTAAGAAAATATTGCCTGTCATTAATCTGTGGAGAACTTCTGTTAGTGTTAAAAATATTTGTATTTAAACACATGGAGATCGTGAAATCGGCTGGTCTATAATCCAGAATATTATAGTTTTATCTGTTGCCAGGACTAACCTCTTTTTTCTAACTTTCTATTTATGATCAGCTTTTCTTATGGTGGCTCAGCAGTTTGTTACTGGAGTTCTCTTCTGAGAAGGTAATAAGCACTTGAAAGCTCTTTTTACTGAAAGGGCAATGGGATTAGAGGGATGCTCCAGAGACAGCAGTCTCTAAATGAAACCTTTTGTTGTATTCTCTTAGTACTGAAACAGAATTGTAGAGTTCTTGACAACTCCTGTACTCTTCTGGGTGGCCAAAGGCCAGCACATTCAGAATTGATAGACGTGATTTGTGCATTTTGTGCCGGTTTTATTTTGGATGGGAGACTGAGCGATTTTCTTTTGGATACAGACCTCATTTAAAATTTTTCTGGTGTCTATCCATTCCACTTAAAATCTGCTCTTGTTTCTGTAGCTGCTTGTTTGCCATAAAGACACAAAGGGCAAGTAATGTAATTCAGTAGGAAATATCTCTGAATTAAAACTCGGAGAAAGAGGTAATTATTGTTAATACTCATGGCTTCAATATTAAGATATAGAGTAACTTGGTTTTGTGTGCTTTAGACAGGGTTCTTATTTCAAGATTTAGTGATGTTCATGTTTATATCACAGTCATGCGTGCATTTCTGGGTCTACTGTCAGAAGAGTTCATCTAAAGTATTACTTTATCAAAACAGGAAGGTTTACATACTTGAGGAGTACACACTGACAAGACATTACTGGATGATGAGAAGCTCATGAGCAAGTAATTATAAGAGATGTTCCTTGTTGAACTGCCACATACTACTTATCAGATTCCAAGTGATGTAGATTAGGCTGATAAATGAGGTTGCTGGTTTGTACCTTTCTCCATGAAGGTCACTTGCACTTTTCTAGTTTTATTTGGATGTGAGGGCAGGGAAGAAAACACTTTCTGGTGAATTCATTTAAATCATAGAATCATAGACTGGCCAGGGTTGAAAGGGACCTGCACAGACAGTGATACCTTCACTAGATCAGGTTAGTCAGGCCCCATTTAACCTGGCATTGAACACTTCCAGAGATGGGGTAGCCACAACTGCCTTGTGCAGCCTGTTCCAGCATCTCACCACCCTCACAGGAAAGATATGTTTCCTAGTATCCAACCTAAATCTCCACTCTTCAAGTCTGTAATCATTTCCCTTGTCCTCCTGCTATGCACCCATGCAAAAAGCCCTCCCCCAGCTTTCTTGTAGCCCCCTTCAGTGATTGGAAAGCTGCTAGAAGGTCATCTGGGAGCCTCCTCTTCTCCAGACTGAACAACCCCAACTTGCTCAGCCTGTCCTCATAGGAGAAGAGCTGCAGCCCTCTGATCATGTCAGTTGCTCTCCTCTGGACAAATTTCAGGAGCTCTCTGTCCTTCTTAATTTGGGGTATCCAGAACTGCAACCTTGTACTCCAGGTGGAGTCTCACAAGTACTGATTAGAGGGGTAGTTTCACCTCCCTCGACCGACTGCCAATGATTCTTTTAGTGCAGCCCAGGACACAGTTGACTTTCTGGGCTGCAAGTGCACATTGACGGCTCCTGTTAAACTTCTGGTCCACCCCCTCTCCCAAGTCCTTCGTCTTGGGGCTGTCTTCAATCCTTTCTCCTCCCAATCTGTATTTGTGCATGGGATTGCCTCGACCCAGGTGCAGAACCTAGCACTTGCCCTGTCTGAACTTCATGCAGTTTGCATAAGCCAACTTCATGAGCCTGTCAAGGCCCCTCTGGATGGCCTCCCTTCCCTCCAGTGTGCTGACTTCCCCACATAATTTGGTCTTGTCAGCAAACTTCCTGAGGGTGCATTCAATTCCACTGCCCGTGCCATTGACAAAGATGTTAAACAACAGTCATCCGATTTAAATGATTGAACCAGGAAAGTAATATGCAATCAAATTACATATAATCCCTGGAAGCATTTAAGAAACTACTGGACATGCCATGTTCTAGCTGAATGTAGTGATGTTAGATCATTGGCTAGATTTGATTTGGCTCCGAAGTCTTTTCCAGCCTCAATAAATCTCTGATACTGAGTCAGATGAATAGCAAATGTAGTCATGAGCTCTTGTGGCCAAGAGGGCCAACAGCATCCTGGGGAGCATCAGAAGGGGAGTGGTTAGCAGATCGAGGGAGGTTCTTCTCCCCCTCTACTCTGCACTAGTGAGACTGCATCTAGAGTATTGTGTCTAGTTGTGGGCCCCTAAGTTCAAGAAGGACACAGAGCTGCTGGAGAGTGTCCAGCATAGAGGAACAAAGATGATGAATTAAGTAGAACACTGCCTTATGAGGAAAGGCTGAGGGAGCGGGGTCTCTTGAACTTGGAGAAGAGGAGGCTGAGGAGTGACCTCATTCATGTGTACAAATATATGAGGGTTGGATGTCAGGAGGATGGAGCCAGGCTCTTCTCAAGGTCATCTAGTGAGAGGACAATGGACAATGGGTGCAAGCTGGAACAGAGGAGGTTCCATATAAATATCAGAAGGAGCTTCTTCACAGTGAGGGTAATGGAGCATTGGAACAGGCTGCCCATGAGGTTGTGGAGTCTCCTTCTCTGGGAACATTCAAGACCCGCCTGGATGTGTTCCTGTGTGACTTGGTCTAGGTGACCCTGCTGTGGCAGGAGGATTGGACTAGATGATCTTTCGAGGTCCCTTCCAATCCCTAGTGATTCTATGATTCAGGGAATATTCATCCAAGGTACTGGGCCTTGTTCATTTTTGTTACTGACTACTAGCAACTTCTGTCAATGTTATTTTCTTAATGGTCAGTTTGTACCTGGGCTTTTACAACTCTCAGTTAAACAGTAGTGTCTTGTTGGATATAGATTTTGCTGCAGAAGTCCAGTATGGAGCATGAGAATAGGAACAAATATCTGTTTCCACTTTGTTTCAGGAGCATTACTCTAAAGTCTGTGGACTGTACAATCCTGTATTATTTTCGTGGCATACAAAATGTCAGGATTCTTCTCAAGATAGAGATCCTGTAGTCTGCATCACCTTGTCATATTTTATTTAAAGGGGTTATTTTAAATAAGAAAACTTGTAGAATGATCTGTCTCTGTAGACATATTTTTGTGCTTTAGAATATGCTATATCTGATTTCAGTGAGAATGACTTGTGTTTGTATTTGGACCAAACTATTGTATGGTTTATCCTGAGAAGCTGGGTTGCATTACTTACCTGTACAGGGGGTCCAACACTGAAGCAATCTGTGGCATCTGGCATCTTTCTGTAATTTTTCTCAATCTTCTGGTCTGATAAATTGGTGTCATTTGGTTGAGCTGCAGAAACATCTGAGACTAAAAGGTACTGTGTATAGGGAAGATGAGAAACAAAGTTGTTCACACTCATAGTGAGATTTGTGAGGCTACTGCAGGAAATTTTCTTAACTTTACTCAAAGGTTTTTCTTATCATTTAGGAGCTCTGACTGACATAAGGCATAAGCTGAGACCAGGACCTTGTTACAGAAGGATCTTTCATACTGATAATCAAGTGTAATTGTCATGGTGACTGACCAATGATGCTGATCCACCCCAGGGCTTTACCTCCCCAGATTTTGTTGAGTATATTAAAAGATCATAGAATCATAGAATCATCAGGGATTGGAAAGGACCTCAAAAAATCATCAAGTCCAATCCTTCTGCCACAGCAGGATCACCCAGACCAAGTTCAGGTGGGTTTCATATGTCTTCAGAGAAGGAGACTCTACAAACCCACCGAGCAGCCTCCTCCAGTGCCCTGTCACCCTCACTGGGAAGAAGTTATAGAATCTGTCAAAATGGGTTCTCAAGGTGTCCTGGCAGTACTTTTGACTTTAAGTATTTACATATTTTTAAAGATATTACATATTAGTTTGTGGCTTTTTTCTTCTTTCTTTTTAATTCCCCAGATTGCACCATAATATGAAGTGAATTTGGCTGTAACAGGAGTACACTATCAATGTTTTGCTTCTCTCTCTTTTTTTTTTTAATGAAAACCTTTGTCAGACAAATCTCACTAGGAGCTTTCTGTGTCATTAATTTGTAAAGAAAATACTGCACACATTACAATGTAGGTTTTGTTAGTGTATAACATGACTGAAATTATTAATGACTTTTCTGGTCGTCATCACTCTTCAAACATCTTCCTCCTTGGAAATCTACAACAGCTGAAATGGCAGAACACAGTGTAACGTCGCAGTAGCTATCAGATGTTACTGAGGATGCTATGCAACAACACCAAACATTTGCGAAAAAAACACCATCTCTGTTTCTGCTCCAGTAAAGCAAGCAACTATCTGTACACGGCTTTCATTGTACTTATTTAGATGTGTATGAGAGCAGAGTGTTTTGCACATGGCTCAATAGGAATACATTTAGTGTTTAGGAAAAACAGGTGAAACTTGGACTGCAATTTTGTAGAAAATGTTCTGATTGAGAAGTATGCAGATGAGGGGGGAAATGATCCCATTCTACAATGTTATTGAAATAATTCACTCTGCAAAGCATAAATTCAGTTCAGGCGGAAACTGAAAGATACACAGTAAACCCAGTTTCTTACAGGCTGCAGTTCATTAGCAGTATGCAAAATGTTTAGCGTCCTGTCCTTTTTACGCAGCCCCTTGGACTGATCCAAGTTTTTTCAGTGGTACTTCCACTAGTCTCTGTTCTCAACATCAACACTATCTCCTGTGGTCCAAGTGACATCTTCTGTCTCCTGTTCAGAGATAAAACACTGTTCCAGTCATTCACTTGGAACCAGGAGATTGCCTGCTGCAAGAGCAGGCTATCAGCATTTATTGGTATGACATTCTTCACAGGTTGAAGACAAATGAAATCTTTAAAAGGAATTAAACTGGTTTGGTTGGTTGTTTTTGTTGCTCCTAAGAGACAAGAGAATGCTTTTCTCTTGCTCTAATACATACATATATATAGGGGCATGTACACCCTGTAAGGATTGATATTTACAAATCTAGTTTTGTCTTCAGGTTTTATTGTTGGTGGATTTTACTAACTCAGAAATATTCAGAGTGACACTTTGAAGTTGACTATGGTTTAGAAATTAGAAGCACATAATTTTTGGATGAGAAGCAAAGAGTTTATTGCTTTAATTACAGTGTAATGTTCATATTAAATATATTTATATTTTAAAATTCCAATTTTAAGGAGATTTTAATAGAAGCTGGAGCTGATGAGGCAAAGCAATGCAAACAGGCTGTTCCAGATGGCATATGTCCACAGGGAGACATTTGTGTATTGACAATGGTGGAAATATATGAAAAGAGAAATAAGTAACGAGTATGAGACTAGTGAAGAGAATCTGAGTGAAAATAGTTCAGAACTCAAGCTGTTGTTGTGAGGAAAAGAGTAGCAGTATCCTCTACATGCTATAATCTGATCCCAGAGAAAGATACTGAAAATGGTTAGTGCTTCAGACAAGCACTGGAGGAGTGCAAGTATGAGTCAGCAGGGCAGTTACAGATTAAATTGCAGAGTGGGAGAATAAAAATTTTACAGATATGGGAGGAAAGGGACAAGAAGATGAATTTATAACGAAGGTCAGTCTTAAGGTGATGACAGGGACATAAAGGTCATTTCTATGGATTAGAAACTATAGAGTATATTGTGTGAGGCATTCATTGCTGTCACAGGTAATTTCACAGGTAATGGTGATTCTTCTTGGTGTTGAAGGGAATTTTTCTTCTCCAGGGAAAGGTCTCTGTGATGCAAGTTGTTTATGTTTTCCCTCTGTACTCAGCACTGGTGAAGACTCACCTTGAGTACTGGGGCCAGTTCTGGGCCTCTCACTTCAAGAAAGACATGGAGCAGGTCCAGAGGAGAGCAATAATGCTAGGGAAGGGACTAGAGGGAAAGTCTAATGAGGAGAGGCTAAGGGAGCTAGAGTTGTTTAGTCTGGAGAAGAGGAGACTCAGGTTGGACCTTATGCCTTTGTATAACTACCTGAAGGGGAATTGTAGATAGGTGGGGATCAGGTTTTTCTCCCAGTTATCTAGTGACAGAATGAGAGGACAGGGCCTGAGGCTGCACCACAGAAGGGTTAGGTTAGATGTTAGGAAGCCCTTCCTCATGAAAAGGGTATCAGAAACTGGAATGAACTGCCCAGAGAGGTGGTGGAGTCCCCATCCCTGGAGGTGTTTAAGGACAGACTGTCTGTGGGACTTAGTACCATACTCTAGCTGATTGTGTTGGTTAGGTCACAGGCTGGGCTTGATGAACTTAGAGATCTTTTCCAGCCTCAGTAATTCTGTGAATTCTGTGACTAGCTACATTTAAAATTAATTGAAAGATATTTGAAAACTGCTATTCGATATTAAAAGTCTTTACCATTACTTTTGATGTTGTTATAAATGGCAACACCAATTTGATGAATGCCTAATAACTAGGTCAGAAAAAGGTTAGAAGTAAATAACATGTCAAGGAAAGTAGGCTGTTCGGATAAAAGCAAATAGCAGCTGCTACCTTTGATTGTAGAAGGGGAGTTTTCTTGTTAAATGCCTAATTATAGTGCTGGGTGTCTACTCCTGTTCAAACTCAGTTCTCTGAAGTTTCTTTCAACTGTATTTAATTTTTAAGCCTGTGCTTTTTGTTATTTTGGGTTCGGTATTCATTGCCTCCACATGGCTTTTTTTCCTCTATCCTACAGGAACACTGCACTGTCATGCCAAAGGCACAGTGCACCAAGGGGAGCATGTTTTTTTACCTCCCCAGACACTAGCGTGCAAAGGCTCCCTGGGAGTGCTTCTGGGAGCATGGAGTTTCAGAAATTGTAGGCTAATTAAAAATTACCCTGCTTGGAAGTATAGATGCACTACTTTGCACTTTATAACTTTCAGCTGCTGTACACTACCCAGCATGGCAGCATCCTCACCCTGACTTTGCCCACCAGAATATTGGCTGCTGCCCGGCTGACTGATTCTCCTTTTCAATTTAAAACAAAGGGTAACATGGAGTTTCTGTAGGTATCTCCTGGAAGTCACAGAGGCTGTGGCTGCTCTGCAGTGGAAAGTAGGTAGAAGAGTTTGTAACACTGAAAATTTTAAAGAATAAATATAGTGACTTAAAATAGGTTGATTATAACTTAGAGCTTTGAAAATATGAGTTGCCTTGTATTCTGCCAAGAAGAGTAACAGTTATGCCTCTCATGAAGTTAAAGCAAGTCTGCTTTTATAATGAAAATCATTATGAGATGGTAGGACATGGTTCAGTGGCTGTATCATTGCCATCTTATCAACTTTCTGAAAGCAGTATCCATCCATCAGCTACTGATTCATTTTCTCTTATTAAAATCATACGTGCAAAAAAAGACACCAGTATATACCTAAAAATTACATATTTTTCAACATTTCTCCTGCATCTCCTCTCTCTTTGCAGTCAGACTGTGGTATCCTTGTGTTATCCTAATTTATCGTGTAGCGTATATTGTATACTACATTTGAATGTTTTATCACGTTTATTTCATGTTGGTATGTTCAATATGAAACACAACAACATGTAGTTGCTATAGTTTCTGCAGAGAGTGAGCCATTTGAAAATCTCCTCTGAGCAGTAAGGCAACCTTAATACACTGGGATTTTGAAGGTGAAATTTTTCAAGAACACTGTGGTGGTTTGGCCTTGGCTTGGACCCAGGTACCCGCCAAAGCTGCTCTATTATTCTCCCTTCTTGGATAGACAGGGGACAGAAAAATATAAGAAGAGGCTAGCTGTAAAAAACTGTTTAATGAAGCAGAAAGGCAAAATCCACACACAGAATCTAAGGTAAATATAAAGATTATTCTCTGCTTCCCATGAGCAGGTCATTTTAGCCACCGCTCTAGAAAATCTAGTAGTATATGCATAGCAGTTGCTCTGGAGGAAAAACTACATCAATGGATGCCCACGCCCCTCTTTCTTTCAATTTGCTTTTATTTCAAGGCCAACATCATATGATATGGAATATCCTTTTGCTCAGTTTGGGTTAGCTGGCCTGGCCCATCTCTTAGTTCCCCTCAGCTGGAGAGCGTGTTAGGAAAGAAAAAAACAAACACAACCTTGGTCTTATGCTGAGCACTGCTCAGCATAAGCCAAAACACTGCTGAGTTATCAGTACCCCTCCAACTACCACCACAAACACAACATCATGAGAGGTACCACAGAGAGGTACCATCCCAGCTAAATCAAATACAGGCACAAAGGGAAGGGATATACCCAGGTGTTGCTGCAAGTGAGTTGCTGCAAGTGAGTTGCTCTGTCTTCACTAGGGATGGTGGATTGTAGATGCTGATCTTAGTCTTACCTTGGCAGAGAAGGAGGCTTAGCTGCACTCATGGACACTAGGACCACTGCTGGAGCAGGCACACTGAGCAGACAGGGAACAGGATAATAAACAAAAGCAGTTATGAAAAGGTTTTTTTGAGGGAGAAGAAGTCTGCTTAAACAGAGCTGCTTTCTAGAGGATGTCTAGAGGGGAATGTTAGATGGAGATGGAACAAAGATGGAGATACTGTCTGAAAATACAGGCTTGTAATTCCAATTTTTCACACATTTTTCATTTGTATTGCAGTCAAAATCTAATCTGCCCCTTAATTGCATTAGGCTAATAGCCCGTAATACAGTATCATGTCAAAAATGTCAAATTTAATGAAAAAAACTGTGGGAAATCCTAAGTGTCTACTGAAACCAACACTTTTAATATTTTTTTTCAACAAAGTCTATCCATTCTTGTTGGTGGGTTTTGTGGATCATGTGTTAGTCAAACCTAAAATAGAAAAGGAATACTGTAGTGCCACAAATTTCTTCCACATCTAAATATGTGTTAAAGTTAATATATTTTTAAAGGTATCTTTGGCAGAAAACTTAAAAGAAGTCAGATATTGCAGTTTGTGAGGCTTACACTTGAACTTTCTAAAAAAAAAAAACTTTAAAAGCCGGTGGTCAAGTTGTATACATTTAAAATAGATAAAATTTCTATTATAAATTAAAAAGAAAGAAGGAATAGATTCTACACTATTCATGATATTTAATTGCAACAAAGAGTTTAATTACCTGTCTCGCTCATGGATGACAAACCCCTGCAATCTCATAAGTAATTTGATAGCACCTACAAGATGAAACACCTGCATGTCAGTACCTTGGTCCATTTGCATAACACCAGTAAAGAGGGAGGCAATGGGAACTCAGCAACAACGTTTTAGCAGGTCTTTATTCGTTCATTGCTGTCCTTCCATCTCTTCCATTAATATTTGTTTTGTTTTTCTCCTTCATGCTACGGTAGTAATGCTGATGATGCAACCCCAGACAGTCATTTCTGTGTAATAGCTTTGGGCATGAAATGCTTGATTTGCACTCCTGAGCAATTATCACAGGCTTTGCTCCACAGGTCTGTCTGTGAGAGGGGTCATGAAAACAAGGAGTTTTCTTAAACTTTAGGCGTGTGGGTAATCAACAGAGGAAAAAAATATATATGCCAGTATACTAAATAGTCTACTTTTGAGGACTTTCAGAAAGCTCAAAAATTATAGCATTGTCACTCTGTGGTGTTTTTTTTCCATTCAGAATTCCACAACATTTTTTTTCCCCTGAATGTCTATAGAAGAGATTGAAAACTTCTCTTGAGTAGTTTTATTTGATTAGTTTTAATGGATAAGTGGTATCTTTGGTAAAGTTCTAAAAAAAAAAAAGGTCAAAAAATAAAGGCAGAAATGAAAATTAATTTCTATTGAAATATATTAAGGTTTTCTTACCTAGGTGAAAATTAACTCATTGTAGATAAAAGAGCAACTATAGATGTAGTGATTTTACTGCTGGATCAAAGATTAAGAAATAAAATTTGATAAGAGTATACCAGCAAAATAAACTGTATGGTTTTCTGCTACTGTATTCTATATATTAATATATTAGCCTGGTGAAGAGGAGACTCTGGGATACCTTGAGTCTCTATAACTACATGAAGGGAAGTTGTAGACAGGTGGGAATCAGGCTTTTCTCCCAGGCAACTAATAATAGGATGACAGAGCAGGGCCTGAAGGGTTGGATGTTAGGTAACTCTTCTTCAGAAACGGTTTATCAGACCCTGGAATAGACTGCCCAGGGAGGTGGTGGAGTCCCCGTCCCTGGAGGTGTTTAAGAAAAACTGGATGTGGCACTTAGTGCCATGGTCTGATGATTGTGGTCATGTTAGGTCATCAGCTGGACTTGATGATCTTGGAGGTCTTTTCCAGCCATAATAATTCTTTGATTACAAAAATATATTGCTTCCCAAAAATGACCGACACCTCATTCAATGAAAGCATCAATTATATCTGTTCTTTTCAAATTGTTTTGACCAAAATCTTCCTTTAACA
Source organism: Upupa epops (assembly GCA_013397515.1). Taxonomy (NCBI): domain Eukaryota; kingdom Metazoa; phylum Chordata; class Aves; order Bucerotiformes; family Upupidae; genus Upupa; species Upupa epops. The sequence goes on along the minus strand of VZRI01002314.1, from coordinate 124,018 downwards.
TTCTATAACAGATTCTGCTGTAGTACTCTCACTTAAATGATGCATTAATACAGAAATTCTCAAAATAGGGTATTTTGAAAAGTGGTTCAAAACAGTGTCATCAAATTATTAATAGATTTGCATGTGTTAGACTTCTGACTCGACATCTGTATGTTTTAAAGCTAGTCTTCTATAGGTGCTGAGTCACTGTAACCTTCCCTCAAGTAAAAGGAAAACCCAGGAGTTTAAGGACTTCTAATAATACAGTGGGTTTTTTTACTACAGTAAGTCGTGCTATGAATATTAGTATGTGAGTAGTACCTCTTACAATCCACAGTATTGAAAGATGTAGAAATGAATTCAGCAATCTTCTTCCTTTTCTTCTACAAGAGACAATTGGAAATCTTCTACTAACACCAAAACCCAGGCAATTTATTTGATACATTGCTGACCATAAACATACTGACCTAACAAGCGAATGTCTCTTAGTTAAGATGATGAGATATCTTCACATGGTAATGTTGTTGGAAGTACCTCCCCCTACCAAAAAACTCACCACTCCTACCCGCATCTAATAACAATAAATACATTTGAATGTTTATAGAAAATGCAGCCAGTCCTATTTGTAAAGACAAAGGAACTCTACTGTGGACATCCAGTAGTACTGAATTTAATTAATGAAGAAATGAATCGAGTTTGCATCTACCCTTCAGCATGAGTAAATCTCTGTAGACGAGAATGCAGTTAATCCTGTTCATTCAGATCTGCCTAAGTAGCTTGTTATACAAGGACAGTGATCCAGTGGCGTGTGTTTCTGTGCACACATGTGCAAACTCTCTGAAAAGAAACATTTGGGACAGATGGTTAAGACTAACCTTATCACTGACTTTAGCACAAATCTCCCAATTATAGATGGGGATGCAGAGTGGAAATCAGCTCATAAAATACAGCTCAACAGCCATCAAGTCAAATAAAAATAGACTAGTGACAATTTTTGGGCATTGTTAAATAAAAAAAACAATGTCTTTGGGAATGCCATCAGCAAGCAGAGTGTAGTGGCATTCTTGATATCTGCAGAGACCACTAGGTACTAAAATGGATGAAACTATATCCTGAACGTTGCCAGATATTTGAACTTCTCAGAAAACTTCTTAGTTAACATAACCTGCAGCCTGCATTTTAGCTAAAGTCCTCATCTTCTTTCAATTTCTCTACTTATTTTCTAGAATTTCTTTTATTTTTTATTAGCAAAATCTGATCAAAAACAAAGAGACTCTTCCTCATTCAGCTCTTTGTAGTAGTGATGGGAAAAAATTGAAAGGGCTGGGGGTGAGACTGATGTTTTGATTGAGCTGATGCCTTTAGCTTTTCCTTACCATTAACCAAAACTAGTAAAACAAGTGCATTAAAAAAAAGCATTAAAAAGGTCATTTGATCCTAAATTATTTTTTTCATTTTATATTTTGAACAGGTATTTTCTGAAACTGCAATTTAAGAAATGGATGTAAGAAGTTTCTCCCCAATTTTTACACTTTTAAAAATTATTTAAAAATATAAAAGCAAAACTGAGTGTAACCTTCATTCAGGATAACTGTGATCAGATTTGCTTCTTATTGTCATCAGCACTGTCTTAGTTTCAGGAGGCATATGGGGTTATGACTAGATTCCGGCCTGTACAGCTCTTGAGGAGTTTTGATGTTCTTCACAGAATATATTTCCATTATTAACAATATTTAAGCCATAAAGCCAGACAGAGAACTTTTGCACTGTAGGGGAAAACAATGGTGACAAAACTAATTATTTCCTTAAGTCTTCCACAGCTATGAAATGTGATACCAGCACAACTGAGACATCAATAGTGTATCCTGTGAAACAACTACATGTTTAGGAAAGTTCATGTACCTTTATGGACATATTGCTAGTGATTCAAGAGACATGGAACTTAAGAAATATATGTCCTTACATGGGGGTAGCTATGTGCTACAGCATATTCTCAGGAAGAACATCTGCAATTAATTTGATAGGTATGCAATGTTCAGAACCTGAGCTAAGAAATGGATTTTCTTCCTGAACAGACGATAAACAAACAAAAGAAGTGAACATTGGAAGTATGGTTGTGTAAAATACTTAATAACATTTTTTTAAAATATGGAATGAATTGCATGTTGAGACTATCTTTGATCATACTTTTGAAATCCCTTCTGAAAGACAGAAGTGTTTTGTATTGATGAACTGATGAAGAATATTTGTATGGGTTACTTTGTGGCAGAGGGATATGGTTTATTCTTAGATTTGAATTAAGCTTTGTGAGCAAAGAGGAGGGAACTTATAAAGTTATAAAATGTTGAAGCAGTTTAGACTCGGTGTTTTATGTTAGCTTTTATAAAATTGTTTTACTTAATACATATAGTGATGCCATTTACATTTAATTAGAAGTTACTTTGCAAATACAAAAATACTACACAAAACCACATGATTTCAAGCACAGTGGCTGAAAAGTGCCACGACTTGTTCGTAACTATGTCACATAAGATACTGATTATAAAATTATGATGAATATGTTCCTTTGGCATATTATTATTATGCCATGGATGTGTTCCGGAGGATAGCAGTTAAATATGTGAAATTTTAATTTAGTTCAGTGGTGATTACTGAGGGGGAGGTCTTGGAGGTGAGAATAAAATGCTGTAGTTCTTTTGTCTGTTCTGCGATGCTGGAGGCTGAGACAAGGTATTCTTGAACACCACCCATCCCTGTCAGCTGACTTAACTTCCTGCAAATGGGTAAGCTCTTCGGAAAATGATGGCAGAAGATGCTTTTAAAGATAGACTGGCTGAGATGTCTTACATGAAATTGCATTCAATTTTGCCACTAATGAAATCAGTAATTAAATCCAATGTGTTCAAAGTTACTTTGTCCTATAGATTTCGGAGATATTTCAGAGATGACAGATTTTTAAAAAAACACAACATATTCAGGCACTTTTCCCCTTTAAGGATGAACAGCTTTGTAGCTTTCAGGATTAAGACCAGAATTCTTTTCTGTTTCTCAATCTTCATTTGTCTCTTCTAAAAGAGAAAGTGTTATGAATTTATTTTAACTGCAAAGATAATAATTTTTTTGTTGTATTGAAACAATTTTATTTATTTCCTATTGTGTTTTAATTTTATTAATTTCATATTTCCTATTGTGTTTTAACCTGAAAATTAATACTAAAGTCAAATACATCTCATTCTTAAAACCTTGTGGGTTTTTAAGTGATTTTGGTTTTAATGCAATCCTTTTCCGACTGGTTTGGAAGTGGTTTTCTTTTATTGAATGCCACGTGTCCAAATGTTAGTAAGAAACAAGTGAGAAATGTTTTATCATTTTCATTGGAATGGACTGTGAAGCATTTACAGCAGAGGTTTTTATACCAAACATGCACCCTGTTTTTCACTGTTTGCAAATATAGAATGCACTCAGGTTTTGGTGTCAGGATTTACAAAGGCCATATATCATAGGTTAGGTAACAGTGGCAAATCACAAGCCTCAGGAAATCTTTAGGACAAAATGAAAACTATGAGATTGTTTTATCTTTCAGTAGACAGGCTTAAGGTTAGTTTGTGCCAGTACAGTTTGTCAGTTTGGCTTTGTTTGGGGATTGGATTAGATGATCCTTCGCGGTCCCTTCCAATCTCTAACATTCTGTGATTTGTTGCAGCCTGTGACAATGGCTTTAGTCATTGTAACTATATGTTTTAGCTTCACCTGCTGTAAAATCGGTGAAAATTACGTTGTTTACAGAGATCTGGAACCTGTTCTCTGTGGAGTTATCTAATTGTTTCTCCTTAGAGCAATTACTGTACTGGACTTTCATTGGTGTGATATGTCAGAGGATCTTAAGCAATTGCAGTAGATACTTGCAGAATTATAATTAGGAAAAGAAATTGTAAGGACATTAGAAAGCTGGTTGACTTGAGTGGCAATGAAAAAAATCTTAGATGAAGTGAAGAAGTTGAGGCTGTCTGTCACATTCTCAAATTTCTTTAAGCAGCTTCCTAAGTTGGGCATATCATTGCTTCTAAGGATCATAGAATTGTTTCAGTTGGAAAAGACCTTTAAGAACATTGAGTCCAATCTTTAACCTAATTTTATCACTCCCACTGGCAAGCTGTGTCCTTAAGATCTGTATCTACATGACTTTTAAACACATTGAGAGATGGTGATTGAACCACCTCAGTGACTTGTTCCAGTGTTTTATGACCCTTTTAATGAAGAAGCTTTCTCTAATGCCTAGTCTAAACTTGCCCTAGTGCAACTTGAGGTATTGCCATTTATTTGTGTACTAGTTTGTAAACATAAGGACTATATAAAAGCTCCCTGAGGAAAAAGATAAGTCTTAACCTGACACATAGTAAAACCATAACTGGATGGGTGTTTCAGTAGACATTATAACTGCTGTAACATTTTTCTGCAGGAATTTTACACATATAAAAGATGTGTGTGATTCTCTAACACATCTGTGAACACCAGGAGAGAGAACTTCATTGAATTATGGAGATGCTGATACTTTTTTTCTTTATACCACCATGTCTTGTACAATTTCTCATTCTTGCTGTGACCAGAGTATACTGATAAAAGGGATTTTGCTGAGATGGAATAATTCAAAGCTGTTAGAAAAATACCTACAAAATAAGTATTATTAAGAAGCATCTTTAACTAAACTCTAGGAAGTTTAAAGTTGAAGAAGAAATATAAGCAGTTCCCATAATATAAGATTTTCCTTCTAAGAAACCTTAGAATGCTTATTGACATATGCTCTGCCATCTCCTAAAAATGAATATTTTTTGTGGCCTCTGCTAAATTTAAAGCATTGGTTCTGTTTAATAAAGAAATGTTTTGGACAGTAGTATGAAATTACAGACATTATTGAATACATTTTTTACTCTGTCCTCTCTACTACATGGTTGGAATTTTTTTGTTGTTTTTAATTCTTTTCCTCTTTCATATCCAGAGTTCAAGGTACATTAGAATGTCTGTTGTTGACTTGCTATGAAACATCACTGAGAAAATCCTGAATCCTTGTTGAGTCAGATTAAAGATTGTTTCAGTAGGGCATCGGTAGCCTCAGGTCAGCTCCTGCCGAAGAGATATATAGGACAGCTCTTCTGAGTTCACTGCGTACTCTCATTAAACCTGCTGTGCTGACACAGTGTCACGGGCAGAATCTAAATGTGGATATGTGAGAACCACCACAGCTGTTTTTTGTCTGAACATTCACAATTCAGCTAACCCCTGTGCTTTTCTCCAGTGCTTATGGAGTGTCTGGGCTGCATTGAGATCACTAAGCATAAGGAATTAAGCACTGGACTTAATAGGCAAATAGTCACTTACTTGGTCTCCCATATGGAACAGCTTTACCATGTGTGTTCTCTTGTTCTAGCTATCGACTTTCACTGCACTTAGGTAATCAGGATTGTTAACCAGGTACTAGACTTTTAAAGATCTGTCCTGCAGTTTGGGTATTAAAAAAAAATCAGAAGAGCAGAAAATTAGCAAGGAAAAATAGTGTGTCTTCTTCTGTGAGTACCATGTCAGAAGTCATCATCATCTGGATGATGATGTATACTTCCCAAATTTTGTGAAAGCATAGATGTGTGGGGTTCTGAAGTCAGCACCACATGAACCACAATAAGAGAGAACTCTGAAAGGAAGGATATTCAATAATATATCTAATTATATCAGTGATATCTGTAAGAGAACCTATCTGAAATCTTGCTTTCTACATATATTTTCCATGTGAAGGTTATTTCCAAAATTCGATCTGCATTTTGGTCAGGAATAGCCATTTTGGAGAATTAGCAGGGTAACAGAGTGTACTTTCTTTAAAAAAAGAAAATAATAAAATCAAATTCAGTGCTTGAACCATTCTAGTTTCAAACCCTACACACCACTGTGACCCCCACAATTAATTTCTAGGGGTTTGATTGTTTGATTTGTTTTTTTTTAATGGGACTTGCTTGTTATACATAAAAATGTATCTTGGAGAGAAGCTTTGCATAGGAAGGAAATTTTATCCCTCAGGTAACGAGGATGCATAGTAACCGAGTCTTGATACAATTAAGCTATCTGGTTGACATTCGCACTGATGATTCACATTTCTGTTTGCTGCACAATACGTGTGTTATTTGTAGCAAACAGCATTTTTTCACTCGCATCTCAAAACGAAGCACTGTAGCTATCATAGAGGAAAGCTACATTTATTGTGCATCCCCAAATTTAACAGTGGAAGTATTTATAATAGTTAAGTGTCAAAATGATTACTGAAGCTGCACATACACATCTTGCCTTTTCTCAGTAGATTTGCATGAATGGAAAATCCCATAGATATCCATCAAAATAAAACTTTCAAGGACGTAACTCATTATCAGCCTAGAGTGTTTATAACCGTTGGAAAGATAACAGGCATTTGGATCTGCAGTATTAATTCTGCATTACCCAACACCATACAGAGATTATTTAATATCTTCCAAAGGGTCAGCTCTGTAAATGAATCCTTTGTTCTCCCTAGCTTCTTTGTTTTCTCTGAAAGCAAAACATTGCTGGGAAAGTCTTTGAGGTAAAAGAAAATAATTATTTGAGAAACTGATACCAGGTAAGGCCAAAGGTATCTTCAGGGTAACAGTATCGATTAGCATTTTTAAAGTTGGATAGCTGATACTTTAACATATTTTGCCTTAAGGATTTGAAATTTGTTGAAGAAGTCCTTTGGTTTATCATGACAGCCACATTATTAATTAACAGAAATTGGAAACACTGACTTCTGCTAACTGCTAGCTGAATAATTTATTAATTTATATGCAGTGTAAATACTTCTGGGTATATGCCAAAGGAATTAATAATCATAGGAACAATATCACTGAACTTTCATATCAAGGAGACGTGTTAATTCTTTATTACACTTGAGTTCATGTGAAAATGTGCCATCCTTATTCTGTGCTACACTTTCTACAACTGAGAGAGAAAAGTGATAGCATTACAGACCAAGAAGCAGAAGAGTGCAACTCTGAAAAAAATTACAGGCAAGCAGCCTGTAAGTGTCACCTTTCATTTTGTAGTCGTGGAATATGCAATGGAGTGAAACCTAACATTACCAGATTTGCTTGGATGCCTGGTGATTAATAAGACCAAAGCAAAAACTCCACCAAACCCAAACTTTTTGTGAATGGCAAATATTCACACCTTACTGAGCACTTATCTCTCCCATTTTTTTTTCCATTTTGAAGGGAAGGAAAATATTCTGCTACCTATTCTTAGCTGATAATGATGCTAATTTTACTTTTTTTGTTATTTAAGACAAGGAAATTAGGATGGTTTTTGTTTTACAATCTCTGATATTTAAATCTGGAGCACTTGTTTATTCTAATGAATTCTGGTTGATAATTTCTGTTGTCCAGATTTGAGTAACTCATTACTTCTGAAGTAATTTATCCATCTGTTAATTACTTCCCTGTGTAGATTGTATGTAGGTACAGGACATACTGAAGGTAGAGGTAAAATGTAAAAATGTGCAGCCATCAATAAAGGATAAGGTATTGATAGCTTTACCAGTGTTTAAAAGATGCAAGGTAAATTTCTTTAAGGTAAATTATATTCATGACATGAAAACCAAATGGGTGCAGGCTCAGTCACATCATGCTGCTGAAAAAAGCATTAAAACAGTGTTATAATTGACTATGTTAGGGTCGTGTCATAAACTACATGTGAGAAAGGAAACGTTGGCCATAGGCTTAAAGATGTAATGAGTTAACCTTTTCCTCCAGTTATGTGTTTATGCCAACACAAAAAAACCCGTCCATAATAATTGTCATGAATCCCGCTGAACTAGATGCCTTGTAAGACTGAAAATTCAGGAACTCTGCCTTCTGCTCATATCTGACAATCAGCTTGTTTTGCCCCTAAGTTCAAAGGTCTGTTCCAAAAGCTGATATAAAGCAAAGAGAGATGTAAATGCAATAGGATGGCAGGAATCCAGCAGAGTGAGCCACATCAGGAGCCAAGACATGTGCGCAAGTTGATGCAAATCTGCATGGCTCACTCAAACCTAACTCCCTCTAATCATGGAATTAAAAAGACATCTAATAGACATTTTTTGTGAGTTAGCTGTTGTCTGTTAAAGACAATGCTCAACATCATGTTGTACTTAGACTCCTATAAACTTCTGCAAGATTTATTTGCCTTCTTCCTTGTAATAACCATAGAATCATAGAATACCAGGTTGGCAGAGACCTCAAGGATCATCCAGTCCAGCCTTTCTTGGCAGAAGCACAGTCTAGACAAGATGGCCTAGCACCCTGTCCCGCTGAACCATAATAACATCCAGCATTGGGGAATCTACCTTCCTGAGGAAATTATTCTGATGGTTGATTGTTCTCACTATAGAAAAATATTAGCCTCTTGGGTCCAATTGGAATCTCCCCTGGAATAGCCTCTACCTGTTATACTTCATCTTTTCCATAGAGTTACTGCTAAAAAGTGAACTTTCATCTTCTTTGTAGTCACTGTTTAAATACTGTAACCCAATCTAATCCACCTTTTCTGAAGGCTGAACAAACCCATTTCTCTCTCTTCCTCACTGAGTATGCTGTCCAGTCCCTTAATGACTATAGGATAGTGTGGCCAGCAGGATGAGGGATGTCATTCTCCCCCTGTACTGGGCACTGGTTGGGCCACACCTCAAGTAATGGGAGCCGTTCAGGGGCCCTCATTTCAAGAAAGACATTGAGGTGCTGGAGCTCTTCCAGAGGAGCAAAGAGGCGGGGGAAGGGACTAGGGGGAAAGTCTGATGAGGAGAGGCTGAGGGAGCTGGGGTCATTTATCCTGGAGAAGAGGAGACTCAGGGGGGACCTTCTCCCTCTCCGCAACTACCTGAAGGGAAATTATAGACAGGTGGGGACCGAGCTCTTTTCTGAAGCAAGAGGGCAGGGCCTGAAGCTGTTTAAGGACAGACTGGCTGTGGGACTTAGTGCCATGCTCTAGCTGATGTGGTGATGTTAGGTCACAGGCTGGGCTTCATGATCTTAGAGGTCTTTTCCAGCCTCAATAATTCTGTGATTGCGTGATTATTTTGGTATCTTTGTGATGATGCTACTTTCTTGTGATGATACAGTTCATTGTATTTTGGATTTACATCAATAGTTTTGAGTGATTTTTCAGAAAAGCCGTATAAATAGTTTCCATTGTGTTAGAATTATTCATCTTGTCCTGATGAATTTATCGCCACTCTGACTATGCTGTTTATATGTGAATACTGAAGTAAGGTTCATACTTATATTGTTTATTACTATGTAGAGATGGAAAGGAGGTTGTTTGCTGTTTGCAGTACCATGTCAGTCTTTTAAAACTGAAATATATAGTCTCATAGCTAAGAAGTAAAAACTAGTAAAAATTTCAAACTGCACAACAAATCTCGAGAAAAACAACACTTGGAGAGGGAGTAAAACCTTCTTTAAGTGCTTGTAGAAGCAAATATATTGAATATAAGGGATTGCACTTTAAAAGGAAAACAAAAAGAGATCACTAACAAATGTACCAAGTGATTGCCTTCTCCACTTCTGAATAGTGAGATTTAAACATAAGTATTTTATTTTAAATTCTGCACCACACAAGACAATTTTTGTATTAACATTTTTAGATATCCTCGTTTATCTTTAATTCATTTATTAGTTGGAAAGAACTTTACAATTATTGCTTGAACTTGTAGTTTGTTTTATTTTAGTTTTAGATAGGTAATGAGTGAAGCCATGGGGGGCATTGTCCTGAGGCTCCCTTACTGCAAGTGCAACTGTCTGATTGCTGCTTTGTAATTATTGTATAATTCTAACCACCCATATGCATCAGATAAATTGTACAGTGTGATTCAAATAAGTGAAAACCCCTTTCAAGTTCAAATAAGTACTAATAATTTCTGTTCTGTTATTTAGTTTCAGATGTGCTCCTTGTTACGTTGGTTTTGAAACTCAAAGCTAATGGAGAATTTGTCATGCAATCGGGTAAATTGTTAGAGAAAAATGTTCAATAACAGTGCTGATTAAAACACGGAAATAAGAATTCCTTGAAATAAGCAGAAAGCTTTAAATGGCTACAGATTCAATGCCAACTTTAAGATTTTTGTTTTTGAAGTCTTTGAAGTCTGACTTTGCAGAACAGATTGTGAATCCCTGGCCCATTACACACCTGCAGAGATTTTGGTGTTTTATTTCTCTTGGGTGAAACAGCAAAAGCCCAAACCATGTTAATCACTGTCAGAACCAGTTGTATAAAATGCCAAAATGCAATGAACCAGGAATTTTATAATAAGTATGACAGTACAGTTTAAAGTGTTGTTTTGTTAAGCTTGCAATTTGTTGTAATTCATCACTTAGGATAGATCTGAAGGGGAAACGTATCTGGGACCTCCAAATGAACCTTTTATTGGGAAGGAGTGCTCCTGTAGTTGTATTCTGTCTTAAAGATGAAGGAGCAAAAAAGATCTGCATCTATGGGGTGTGCCATACATGTATTTTAAATGTATGAAATGAAAATGCACTAAAATTCTCTACTAATATCTCCTTAATTCATGTAGTCCAATTGCAATAGTGCAGAATAAGTCCCATATGTTTATAGAAAAGGGCCTATATGTTATTACCCTTCTAAACAATAGCCAGTCTTAGCATACGAGCATGTTGGATTTGTAGCTTGCAGAAATGACGTTACTAAATGCTAAAAAAGGAAATAGCTCTCAGGTACATATACAAAATCTGCTGTCCTTTATTGTTTCAATATCCACACTGCTCTGCATGAGTCAATTATTAAAAGTAACTTCTGAATGTGCTTTTTAGGCTACCTTGTAAAATAATTTTCAGAAGTCTTTTCAGGAAAAGAAACTTCTCAATTTCTGCTCCTTGTGACAAGAGAGTGACAAAGATGTTCTAGAATAGTGCTACTTTGTCTTCTATTGCCATTCCTGCAAGCACAGTTCTTTAACATGCACATGCTTATGCAGATGACAAAACACAAAAGTTAGTTTCCCCCACTGGAACTACAGCTGAAATAACACAGTTACGTGAGATTAAATTTCTAATGTGCTTCTACCCATGTCCTTGCTATTGTCTCCTGGCTACGGATTTTGACAGTACTTTGTGGGCAACTGTGGAAGATTCTTGCTTTGTTCCTACCAGCAATTTTCACTGCTTCTGCCATAGTGCTAGTGAAACTGCTGACTACTGAAAAATTGTTTCTGACTAAGTCTTTGTTTAGTGTTCCTTCTCCTGTGACAGCTTCTTCCATCACCTACCTGTATTATGTTCTGGCTGAATCCCTCTGGTGGCTCTTGACATCACTGTAGTACCTGTGTGAGGCAGTCACTGAGCCACATCATTGGCAATTTATGACACTGGGGTATTACATAATGTCAACGTTAGTTGTAACTGCTGTTCTTAAATAGGTAATCACTTACATGTTTTCCAAAGTAATTTTTAGTTGGGAGTATTGATTCAGTTAGAATAGGGTAAATATATTTTGAGGAAGAGTACACATGATCTCCCTGAAAGAGGATCAGAAAAAGACAAATTACATCACACTCAGTCCTGAAAGCTATCCTCAAGTTGAAATATAGTCTTGAAGTGTGTTTCCCAATCAGTAGTATTTCTCTGTTATGCCAATAGAAAGAGATTTTGTACCTGTTACAATTAACTGCTGTTTGTCACGTTGGTCATTTCTGCACAGTATATGCAAAACACGGCTTGGACATGGATATAAAAGATCTCTTGTACCCCAAGATGACTAAAAAATTATATGATCCCTTTTAAGGATGGTAAAATAAATTATCAGGTCAATCTCAATGCCCAGTAATGTTGTAATATCCATCACTCTTCAAAAATTCAGACCATTCGTTCTTGTGAAGCCATAGTATTATGGTATTTAAAGAGTTTCTTGCAGGAACTCTTCTGAAGTTACTGATGCTTTGTGAGCATATGGATAAGAATTTGTGCCATGGGTGTTCCTGCTAATGCCCAACTTTAGATCAAAAAACAATCTAGATTAAAGTTCCGAGCCTGTGTTTTCCTAAACTTGTTTTCTTATGGTTTGAACTTCACTACCTTCTAGGTTTCTTAAGGAAAAGAGATGGAATCTTCTAGAGGAATAATTGCGGTGTTTAATTTCTTTAGCTCACACGTTAGAGGAACCAGTCTCTCTTCACTGATTAGGAAAGAGCAAAGAAAGATCGGCATAAAGAAGCCATTGATAATGATCTGCCTCTTAGTCTCAACTAAAGGCCCTGACTTTCTTGCAGTTGCCCCTTTCAGTTTCACCCATTATTCTGACTTCTAATAGCTTCCTTCCTTGAGAATCAAGTGCTTTCTAAGCTTTCTAAGCCTATAATTTATGACCAAAATTATCTGAATTTGCTCAAAGCAGGCAATTTATTTTAAGAAGGTTTCATACGCACAAACCTTTCCTCCTTTTTCTTAGAACTGTGAGATCTAATCTTCCTCCATTCACAATCAGGGAAGTGAAACTAAATTTCTTCACTTGTCACTGAAAATCTTACAACTTAATAGAATAAGAAGGATAGAACATTCAATCATTACATGACCATGCAAGCAAGTTTACTGACGATACTAAACCAGATGGATTGGCTGATTCACCTAGTGGCTCTTCAACAATTCAAGAGCATTTGCACAAGCTGGAGATGTGGACTAAGAGGAATTGAATGAGTTTTAACAAAAACAAACGAGTCTTTCACATGGGAAAGAAGAATGGGAGGCATCAATACAGGTTGGGTAGCGATCACCTAGAGAGAAACCCTGGGGAGAGGGGTCTTGGGGTTTTTGTGGATAACAAACTAAAATTGGATCATCAACATGCCCTTGTGGTCAAGAAGGTCAATAGGGTGTTGGGATGAATCAAGAGGAGTGTGGCTAGCAGATCTAGGGAATTATTGTATCCCTTTATTCTGATGTAAAGAAGTGGCACATGGAATACTGTGTCCAGTTCCAGTTTCCCCAATTCAAGAGGGACAGAGAATTATTTTAAAGGGTTCAGCACAGAGCTATTAGGATGACTGGGGGTCTGGAACAACTGCCTTGCAAAGAGAGATTGAGAAAATTGTGATTTCTTAGTTTGGACAAAAGAAGGCTACAATGGGATTTAGTTACTGTCTATAAATTCATATGCGCTGAGAGTCAAGAAGAAAAGAATGCTCTCTTTTCAATTGCATCAGACAGGACAAGAAGTAATTGATGCAAGCTTGAATACAGGCATTTTCACCACAATATGAGGAAAAATTCCTTCACAGTAAGGGCTGTGAAATATTGGAATGGATTGCCCAGTGAGGTTGTGGAGTCCACTTCTCTGGACATGTTTCCGCCCCATCTGCATGAGTTTTTGTGTAGTTTATTTAGGTTTTTAGGTGGTTATGCTTTTCAGTAATCTGTTTCCTGCTTGACTAGTTGAGTAGGACCCAATGGACTTGGAAGGCCTCTTCTAACCCTAATAAAATGTTTAAACTTTGTATAAACTGTGGATATGTTTTGGTATGGCAGCATTTTTGTGAATTCTTTTTAAAGCCAGAGAAGATTTTGCTGTGACACAGATCTCTGCTGAATGGATCTGAACTGAAACAAATTCTCAAGATAGTGACTTTAATCTGGTTCCCTGTTTGCTTCCTGTTATCTCCTTTTATCTCTCCTTTTGTCAAAGGTGTGATTTCTTTTTCTGTTATATCTTCTGTACCTATGTGGTGAAGTCTCCTATGTTTATCTTTTGATGAATTAGTTCTGGAAGTCTGTTGCTTGAAAGGCAAACAACAATATTGTTTGGAAGTGTCTTGTCTGAAATATTTTGAGATCTCGCTATTCTATTAGCATTAAGTTTTCAATGATCTCCAGATCAGGTGCCTCTGTGAATGGCTGACTGGCTTTTGTTCTTTTTTTCTGAACCTTTCACCGTTAATATCCATCAATCTGGGGGTGGGGGAAAGCTGTTTGTTACATGTTTATGAAGTGTAAATGTATTCAATGAAGTATCTGTTTAGAAAGCATACACATATCAGAAGGAACTTTTTCACAGTGAGGGTAATGGAGCATTGGAACAGGCTGCCCAGGGGAGTTGTGGTGTCTCCTTCTCTGGAAATGTTCAAAACTCTTCTGGATACATTCCTGTGTGTCTTGGTCTAGGTGATCCTGCTGTGGCAGGGGGATTGGACTAGATGATCTTTCGAGGTCCCTTCCAATCCCTAATGATTTTATGATTCTATGTGTTAGAGAAAATGTAAGGCCAGTTGGGTATAAACTGCACTTGTGTGTTCAGACTGGAGAAGAGGCAGCTCCATGGTGACATTATTGCAGCTGTTCAGTAATTAAAGGGGAGTCTAGAAGAAAAATGGGGAGAGACCTTATAACAAGACCTGTTGTGACAGGCCAAGGGTTTTAAAGAGGGTGGATTTAGGCTAGATATAAGGAAGATGCTTTTTACAAAAGGGGTGGTGAAATGCTGGAGCAGGTTGCCTAGAGAGATGACAGAGGCCCAATCCCTTGTGATGTTCAAGGTGAGACTGGATGAATCTCTGAGCAACATGATCTAACTGACAATGTCCTTGCCTACTGCAGGCAGGTTGGAGTAGAGGACCTTTGAAGGTTCCTTCCAACCCAATGCATTGCATGATTCTATGATTTATAAGAAAGGAGAAAATCTTGACAATAGATGTAAATAACCCTACAGAGTTAAAGTTATTCAGTATCGCATCCCGTGCCAGTGTACTACAGACAATTGTTTAAGAAAAGATTTTTTTTCAGTTGATTAAAACTATTTCAAGAAAATAAGGGTTTAATTTATTTGTTTTTTTAAAGCTCCTTATGAGACTTGAAATCTCACGGAATTAGTTCAAGGATAGCTAAAATCCATGTGAAACTCATGCACTCAGTGTGTTTTCAGCTTATTTTGAAGATAAGTCTGGTTTTATAATAATAAGTTCCTGCTTTTTTTTCTCTTAGCAGCTCTGGAGACTTTGGCTCCATCCCTGGAGACGTTTAAGAAAAGACTGAACATAGCACTTAGTGCCATGGTCTAGCTGATGTGTGGATGTCAGGCAATAAACTGGGCTTGATGATCTCAGAGATCTTGTCCAGCCCAAATAACTCAGTGACTGTGATTCTGTGACTTCCTGTGGCAAGTTTACAGTTTTAATTTCTGATTCACAGATATTATTTACATTTTCAGCTCTATGTCCTTTTACTTTGGCATACCTGGTAATCATAGAATCATTAGGGATCGGGACGAACTTTGAAAGTCCGTCTAGTCCAATCCCCCTTCCACAGCAGGATTACCTAGACCAAGTCACATAGCAACATGTCCAGACGGGTTTTGAACGTCTCCAGAGAAGGAGACTCCACAACCCCCCTGGGCAGCCTTTTCCAATGCTCCATTAGCCTCAATAGAATGAAATTTCTTCTGATATTTATGTGGAACCTCCTATGTTCCAGCTTGCCCCTTGTCCTATCATCAGATGACATTAACATCTGGCTTCACCCACCCCTCTCAGATTTACAGACATTAATGAGATCACCCCCCAGCCTCCTCTTCTCCAAGCTCAAGAGACTCAGCTCCCTCAGCCTTTCCTCTTATGCAGTTGGTAATGTTGAGACTTAGCATGTGTAGTTTTCAGTTACTATTTCTAGCGATGTGGCCGGTTCACATCACTATCTAATCTGACTTGTGTCCCCTGCTTGCCAACAGTTAATCAGTAACAACTAATTCAGAAGCATGAGTATTTTTTTAAATAAAGCAATCCTTTAGGTATGAAAAGTTTGCTTTTTTACAGTGTGATATAGAAAAACAGAATTGATTTTATTCTGAGTGAGTTAATACATATGAAAGAATCATCCAACTGAAGATCAGTTTTAATATATTCCTAAATATATTTGCATCTTAAGAATTCTGACACTTTTTCTGTGATATTAAAATGATTATTAAAGTACCATTTTTCATCTTAACCGTGTCTTGAATGCTGTTAATGTTCAGGTTTCTCACGTGCATTTAAGTGTGGGGTTATATATCTAAGGGTATTATTGAGCCATGGCATAAGGACTCTTGTGCCCTTCACAGTCCACTACCTTCTGATAATATCTTTTTATCTTCAGTGCTTGCGTACAAGAAAGATCACGTAAACGTGGTGCTACTGAGTGATGCATTGGCTGTTGTGAAGCCGTGTTTGGGATTGGGTTGGTAGTGCAGCAGAAGGCTGGGAAAGCAGAAGGCTGCGACCTGAGGCTTCCCAGTAACTCTTTCTGAGGTGATTTTTGCACTTGGGCTTTCTTCCTGCACTGCCAAATAGCTTTACATACATGTTCTTGCTGACGTACCTCACACCACTTTTGGAGCCAACATGTGCAACTTTTCTATGGTGATAATGGTGTAATGTCTCATCACATTAATCTCACATTCTTTTTCACTTCTCACAAGAGTGCATGGCATCACAAAGAGTTGTGGCACAGGGGGAACTAAGGGTTGAAAAAATATAGATTTAAAGCCATTGGACTAATAGGACTATGTGTAGCATTATATAACAGAGAGTGAGGTTTGGGCTCACTTCTTTTTTACCCGCTTAGCCTTTATTTGCATAATAAAAACATGATTGATGTAGACGAATCGCAAGACCTATACATACATCCACATAGGCACTGGAGCACTGGTGGCAGCTCAAGTCTACCTAATACTACTTTTTAAGTTTAGCATTAAGCAGTCAATTGTAGGGAAAATTTCACCTGTTATAAGGGGTAAACATGGAAAGCATCGCTGTGTCTCTCTGATCGCAAAAATATAGGGAGGTATCCACATATGCTCCCAGTGACCTTTCTTTGATGAGAAACAAGCCAAAAGGAAACTGCAGACCAAAACCAAACTTAGCTCACTAGTTTGTGGATGAAGCAAGAGCTGAACAAAATACTTGAGTTATAAAATAGATTAAATAAACATATTACAACTTTGAATGAAATGTAGAGCAAGTGAATATCTCTATTCTCTAAATATTAAAAGTTGAGTAGATAATATATTGAAGCTCTCAATCAGGGCTTTTTTTTTTTTAAATGTATTTTCTCCCTTACGCCCCCTTGACACTCTATAATAATGAACAAGTTATTTAGTTAATGAAGAAAGCATCTTGTATTTAAAGATCTACATATTAATGTGACCTTCCTTTGTTCGAGCTGTTAATATTTATTGCCTTTTCTTGTTGAGATTTTATTTGGTGTTCTGTGACAAACAAGAGTATGATTAGTGAAGCTGTAAAGTTCTCGTGGTGGCTGCCTGTGTTCCCAAGATAGCAGCATTAGTGTCTGCAGAAGCAGTTAATGCTGTTTATCATTAGTGACAGAGGCTGGGAAGGACCTTCTGTGGCTTTTATCTTTCACCTTGCCAACAGAAGTTGATGAGCTTTGTGATTTAAATGCATAGGTAATATTGTAATATTTATATTCATTTCACATAGACAAGTGCACAGGTAAACTAATCTCGTTGATTAAGATTAATTAAAACCATGTTACTGTAGGACTGGGCAGGCTATACTCAGGATATACTCAGAAAAGAGCTATCGGAATTCTATTTTCTTTATGATTCATCTAACCTATTCAGAATTTATACAACAGAAATATAGGTTAGTATTTTATAATTGATTTCACACTTAATTCTTTTCACTGTAGTTAATTTTAATGTTTCTTAGGAAGTCATGAGTTTAGTTGCTTGAAGTCTCAATCTTGTATCCACAATGTAGAATATAAGAAACCAAGCAACTTGTTGCAGTGGCCTAAAAATGTCTTCTAAAATGATGTTCCTTATGGAGCTTCATATTCAGAGCTCCTTTATTATGTACATATTTGTGTACCTTGACTCTACTCTGTTTTCACCTCCTTACAGAATGCTTCAACACTTGGGTTGCTCAATATTTAACTGTTTAATTGTGCTTAACAAGGAAATAGCTGATAAAAAGTGTTGTCAAGCCAAAGGCTCATTGTGCAATTCTGCTTATGGAAAAAGTTGAAATTTTGTCTGTCCTGTATTCTTCTTCTGAAACAACATAAAGTCAGTGGGCTGCACAGAATCTCATTTTTAAAGGAAAGCTAGCAATGTGGCTAATAGGAATAGTTATATTTGAGATATCTATTGATGTAGATACTTCAGCTGTGTAAGAAGTGCTTATTGTAGAAGCAAAATCCAAAATAAGTAGTCTTTCATGACTACTGTTCCAAAGAGTTCCAGACTGTGAAGTCTATAATCCTTATATCTTATTTTCCCTAGCATATAAATATTATTATACACTTTCACTATAATAATGTCAAAAGAGAGGAGTTTATGTATCTGAAACTAACTGCAGGATGTATTCTGAGCTCAGCTACTTATCAATAGCTATGAGCCAGTGCTACAAAACCTTTGTGTACTGCTGTATGAAGAATGATCAGACCTATGGCATTAGAACTTAAACAGCAGTTTAAGTTCTTTCATAGAATCATAGAATTTTTAAGGTTGGAAGAGACCTTCAAGATTGTCAAGTTCAACTGTCAACTCAGTGCCACCCTGCTCCCTAAATCATGTTTCCTACACATTTTTGTATAGGCAAAAATATCAATACATTTTTGAACACCTCTAGAGATGGCAACTCCACCATCTCCCTGGGCAGCCCTTTGCACTACTTGACCAGATGGCAACTCCACCGTCTCCCTGGGCAGCCCTTTCCAGTACTTGACCATGCTTTCAGTGAAGAATTTTTCCTAATTTCTAATCTAAACCCCGTCTGGCACTAAGTGCATCCATTTATTCTTGTTCTGTCACTAGTGACGTGAGGGAAGAGACCAAGTCCCAGCTTTCTACAGCTTCCTTTCAGGTAGTTGTAAAGAACAGTAAGGTCTCACTCCAGCCTTCTTTTTCTTCTTCCCTAGTTCTCTCAGCCACTCCTTATAAGACCTGTCCCCCAGTCCCTTCACTAGCCTTGTTGATCCAGCATCTCAATGTTCTTGTATTGAGGGGCCCAAAGTGTATGGAGTAGTCAAGATGAGACCTCACTAGTGCTGAGTACTGGGGGATGATCACCTTTCTCATCCTGCTGGACACTATTTTTGATTTCATAAAAGCTCAGAGAATGAAGTGCCCAGGTATGAGATTGTCTTTTTACAGAGTACTTTTTTCTAATGCTAGTTATCCTTTTGTAAATAATATTTAAAGCATGGATTATATAGAAGTAGTTATAATTTTGTGATTATAATATTCCAGAGTTTTTTCTGTGTTCTTTTTCCTAATTATTTTAAACTGAGAGCAGATGTATTATTGAACCACATAAATAACACATAGTTATGTATAAAATTTTGGTCTCTAGTTGGCTTTGATGGTTAAGGAGAGAGAAGAAATAGAACAATTGCATGAGCATGGAGGATTTCAAGGGGCAACAGATGCAAGCTGGAGCATATGAGGTTCACATAAACAGTCAAAAACCCTTTTTTTACTGTCTGGGTAACTGAGCACTAGAACAGGCTGAGAAGAGATATTCTGGAGTTTCCTTCTCTGGAGACATTCTAAATCTGCCTGAATGCTTTCTGGTGTGACCTCCTGTAGGTGATCCTAGTCTGGCAGGGAGATTGGACTAGATCATCAATCAAGGTCCTTTCCATGCCCTAACTTTCTGTGATTCTATGATTTTGTTGTATATAAAGTGGCACCTACATAGCAGTGAAGATTGATTGCAGTGTTTCTTGCCTGTTTTCATTATGCAATATTTCTAATAGGACTTGGGAAATAGAGTTTCATTTGTTTCTTAAAATGGAAAATATTAGAATTTATTCCTGAAGTTGCTTTTATGTTGTATGCTTTCCTAATTGGATTTGTTCTGTCGCATGATCTCGAATACTTTTTCATCTGAATTTGGTTAAAGGGAAAACTTTAAAGACTATTACTTTTTCATGTAGCAGTGCAGTTTAATCAGGCAAAGAAACCGAAACAGTACTGCAAAGTATATGGGATAAAATACAGACACCAATATGCTTGCTTACAGAATATATTATTATAGGTGGTGTTCTTATGAATGCAAGTGTGCTGCCTCATTTTTAAGCGGTTGAACTAACATTTTAACAGCCTGTTTTGTGATGATTCATACACTAAAATAAGGCTGAGATACCTTCTGTTATTGAGGAGGTATTTTTACATCAAATACCAGCTGCAGAAGCAATGTACACCTTTCTGCTTGACATCTGTGAACCATAATCTCATCTTTACTTAGGCAGTATAATTCTTATGTTTTGAAAGAAAAGAAATGTTCTCTACTTTCCTCCTTTTGCTGAAAAATATCTTTGAATCGTTCTTCCAAGATTTACATTATCCCTAAAACTACCTTTAACAATAAGCAGGAGTATATTTGCTGAGGCTCATTTCCACCATGAGTGCTACTTACTACCCTCATTTACAGTCAGTAGAGAGATGGAAGCTTCTCAATTGAGTCACTCAGAATATCTGAGTTATGCCATAACCTAAACATTATCTGGACTTCTTCTCTCTCTGAGGAAGACCTTTCAGGAAACTTGTCACTGTATATAAGATTATCATAGAAAACAAGAAGCGAATAACAGTTATGATCTTAAGTAATGTGCAAATACTGATAAAAGAGTTGTAAAATTTAAAGACTATGCTTTAAGTAAGAGCAGGCTTTGTATGCCTGTGCACGCAATCAGAAACTATACAAACATTTTCAAAGCTTCAAATGTTACCTGGAAAATTATCATCAATGACCTGTTAGGAGAGAAGTAATACCAATCTCATCTGAACTGATAGACTAAATTATGTGGAAGATTTTAAAGTATTTGCAGATAGGAACCTTTGATTTCATCCACCTTTGATGCAGAAGGAACCAAATATCAAAGAAAACCCTATAATTTTTATCTTGTCGCTAATGTAAAATTGTCTTAATTTTATATAAAAGGTAACCAAATGTTACTAATAGAAATTTTACCATGAGCTATTTATAATCAATTTGGCTCAGTCAGCTTTGCTTATGGAAACTTCCAGTTTGATTTTCATTATGATTCTTTTTATTTATGAAGGGAGTTTGCGGGGTTTTATGTAATTTTGTTTTGCCAAGGTATCTTCTGCATTTCTTTCCATCTCCTTCCAGTGCTATTTAATGCTATCTAACAAACCAAGTATGAAAAGATTTAAAAAGCTCTGTGCTGCTCTGCAATTAAGATTTTTAGACTGGATCTTCTAGACAGAAGGTAAATGGGAAGTCTCAGGAATCTGCAGTTATCCTTTGTTGAGTAGCACTGCCTTTGGGAACTGTACACTGACAAGGATCTCTAATGTCTACAGCTGAAGTAATTTTTTTTCCAAGTACCAGAAGACTTTTGACCTCCTAAGCCACTTTGTTCAGCTTGCATAAAATAGTCCGTATTGGCTTAGGATGTTTTGTTCTTTGTTAATTTAAAAAGAATGAGAATTCTTAATGACTTAGCATTAAAAGATTATTGTATTTAGTTATTGACCTTTGATGACTGGGAAATTAATAACTGGAGATTGAAAGTTCAGAAAACAGGTGAAGTGACTACGGAAAAATAAACGTTAAAAGTTTGCTGCACAACTAATGTATTTGTTTACTAACTCAATGGAAAAGATTTTCCTGATGACTATATCACAGACTTATAGAATCACTTTGGTTTGAAAAGACCATTAAAATCAAGTGCAGTTATTATCGGCTAAACCAATTATTATGGCTTAAGCACCATATCTTTAAAGACATAGCTATATGCCTTCTAAACATGGCCAGGGATAGTGATTCAATGACTTCCTCAGACAGCCTGTTCCAATGCTCGATAACTTTTTTTCCTGATGTTAAATGCTAAATTTTCCCTTGCTCAACTTGAGTCCATTTTCCTTTATCCTGTCACTTGTTACTTGTGAGAAGATACCAACACCCACATCTCTGCAACCTTCTTTCAGGTATTTGTAGACAACAATAAGGTCTTCTCTGAGTCTCTGTTGCTTCAGACTAAATAGCCCCAGTTCCATCATTCACTTCTCATAATATTTGTTCTTCAGACTTATTGTCCTTCTTTAGACCCATTCCAGCACCTCAATGCCTTTCCTGTATTGAGATGTCCAAAACTGAACACTCCTCAAGGTGTGACCTCACCACTGCCAAGCATGGGGAAATGATCTATCTAGGCTGTTGTGTGTGAGAAGGGGTGGCCTCAGGTGCTGAGATAGGAGGGAAAAGCTGGTGTTCAGGACAATACCGAGAACTCACAAAATAGTAATCTGCAAGAAAATTAACATGGTCTTTAGACAATTTCTCACAAATCTTTTCCATTAAGCAGAAAATAAAAGGTTTGAACCTATTTTTCACACAACAGTTAGCTACCGAAGATTCCAGGTACTCTACCATCCAGAGCACAGGCAAAAAAGAAATGGGTATTTCCCTACAGTCTTGACATTTTTTTCTCACTTGCAACTTGGAAACTGTTGGTTCTATCACTGCTAATGAACTGCAGTAATAAGACTAGTAATTTAATAAAGACTTTCATCATCTGTTCCATATTTCACATCCATAGAAACCTTTGTTTCTGTTCCATATTTCACATCCATAGAAACCTTTGTTTCTTTTACTGCTACACTGTAAGAAAACATATAAATCGAAACAGAGGAAGCAAAGGAGAGGACTTGTGAACTTTGCTCACTCATATGACTTAACATTTATGGAAAAAATAATCTGGTTTTCATTTAGAACCGTTAAACCTTTCATATTCCATTGTTGTAACATGGATTTAAGGTATTTAATTATATAAGCTTTTTTGAATAAGTTGTCTCTGCTCTAATCTAACTTAATAGGTTTTATGTGATAGCTGAGAGATTCTTAGATAACACTGAGTCTAGGTAACTTCAAACTTAATGGTGAGAAGGAGAAGAAATCATTAAGGTTCATGCTCATCAGTTATGCCTGAAATGAAGCAGATGAGGGAAACACTGGGCTAGATGAAATTTTAATATCAGTCACCACCAATTTTCATTGTACAGTCAATACAGGTAACAATCAAGAACTTGTAGAGAGGTGTAGACTAAATTTATTTAGCATAAATTAAACTTTCAGCGAACTGTATTTGTTTATGACTTAGATGTAGAGACTGTCTTAGAAAAAAATATAAACAAAGCTTCATACATTTAGAAGGGAGGGTGGTAATCCATAGGCTTCTGGATAATTCATTTATTTACCCATGTTTAACACAATTAGGATTATAAATAATGTTTCAAACAGAAACTCTTAAATGGTATAAAAAATAACTCTTGGAAGAGAAAGAAATGCTCTTAGATAAAGTTTACATTATAATAACCCTTTATTGTCTCCATGAAAAAAACCCCAAGATGTAGATAATGTGGCTTTGTGATCTCATTACTTCATCTGGTAAAGACTCTGTTAATAAGTTGCAGGATGAATATAATCTTTCTTATCTTTCTCGTTCCTGTTGGTTTTGTGAGTGCGTCTGTCTTTTCTTGCCCAGACCTAACTGTCTCTCTTTTGTATAAAGATATGAGGTCCCTTTAGTCTGTTCTCTGCAATATTATATATCTCAGCCTTCCTTAGCTGTAGTAAGGAAACATCCATGGAAACCTGATGCCATCTAACCTAGAAGGAATTGCACACACTTTCCTCATGTGGCCATGTCACTGAGACACTTTGGAATAGGTGAGACACATGTTCTGTCCCGATTTTGTTAGATACTAGTGTAGATATCAATTATTTCCTACATAAAAAGGAAAATGATGCTTCTAAATAATGAGGCAGGGAAAAGTTTATGCAAGCCATTTGTGTGACTAAAGTCTAATAAACTCTAATAAATGCTATATTTTCTTCACTCGTGTTTTCCTGGGAGCACAAACGCTTTTTTATAAAATAGTGGGGGAAGAAGGAAAAGAATTAGTAATTTCCAGGTCTCAATAGTTTTTTCAAACTTTTTAAACACATGCAAAAGTGTAAAATACCTCAGTGAAAAATACATTGCCTATGTGAATGAACAACAACATTACCAAATTGTTTCTGTTTATGGTTTAAGAGGATGCGTTCCCCAGTGTTGAAACAGTGTCTTGTATTTTGCAGGTTATTGTCCTCAGGATACTCTTGAAATAGTGCTGAACTTTACTTTTCTGTTAAATATTTTAAACATTCTCCTGTGTGCACACGCTGAGCAGAATGCTGATTAGAAAGTTGTTCCGTGGGAATTCTAATGTTTTTTCTGTCTATTTTTGAACCTATCATTGCCCAAACTCATCTCCTTTTTGATGTGAATACTTTTCATTAAAAGGGATTGTATAAAACTGCCAATCAACAATGTTCTGATTGTGATCAAGGAGTACACCTTCTCTGTGCGTTTTAATCCTGCCATTTGTTTGAATGGCAGATACTAGCAAGAGCGGCCAATTCTAGATGATGATTTTTATTTATTAAATTCTCCATGGAAAATCAAACACTTGCTTTTTATTTTGATAAAATTATAACTTAAAGCTTTGTGATAGCAATGATTAGATTAAGTATCTCAGGCTATGCTCGTACTTAACATAGTTGTATCATGTATTTGCCTGTGTGACATTAAGAAGCAAATACCTTGCAGAACCAAATGAAGCTCTTGAAGGTAATAGGCTGCAGAATTAGGTGTAAGATGAAGACTTCTAAAAGACTGAAATATTGTGGTATATGTTTAGTGTAACTCCTTTAATGAAACCATCTGTGAGGGACTGTAATAGATACAGAATAAAAACTGACTCTATGGTTTGTATTGTGAAAGCAGACCAAATATTTAGTAACTCACAGTTACTCAGAAGCTGATACTTGCTTTGATGTTTTATGCAAGTCATGAATTTACCGCAGGGATACAGGACAGCTGGAGGGAACCTCCAGAGGTCTCCAACATTATGGTCAAGCAGTTTCAGCTATAGAGTTAGACTTGATTGCTCAGGATTTCTACAGTCAAATCTTGAAAATGTCCCATGTTGAAGGTTGCCCAACCTCTCTGGGCAATCTGCTTGACTCTGCTTGACTGCCCTTATGGGGAATGTATTTATTTCTTACTTAATTTGTATTTTCTCAATGAAATTTGTGCCAATGTAACCAAAATTATTGAAAACATAGGTACCTTTTAAAAATGTCATTTTCATGATGTTTTCATTTAATGTAGAAGTGAAGAATGCAGGGAGCAGTTCTGGAGAACATATGAGGTTTGGGGGAGGCTTTTTTTGGAATTGTTTCACTTTGGTTTTTTTAACACTTTTGGTTTTGGGGTTTTGTTTAGTTTTGGTTTTTTACTTAATTTTTTAACCAATTGTGAGTTTCTATGAAAGGCAGTATTTTACCCACTTTTTGTTGGAAATGTAGTAGATTTAAATGTATAAGTACCATAGAAGCATTTAGGTTAGAAAAGATCTTTGGACTTTTATTGTGGGGTACAAGGAGGTTGAAACACAGACAAATTGTTGTTTTGGCTCTTTTCTCTCCTAATAAAGGGTTTTATTTATATTAGTTGGAACCAACAGCTTTAATTCTCTGAGATCAGCTCATTGATTTAAGTCCTAAACACTATCCTACTTTTCGCAATGATCAATTAGTTGTCTGTATTGTATTTAATTTCAGTGTGTATTTTTTTTCTCAGCTAGATTCAGAGTATTGGATGTTGAATAATATTTAAGCTCTATAGTACCAGTTACTGCATTTTTTTCTGGAATGTTTGTCTAAAGGCAAAGCAAAATATTTAAAAACAAAAGAAAATAGAAGGACTAATAGTCCTTCTGAAATTGAATAGATCTATCAAAGGGACCCTGAAGTTTAAGACGGTTCTATTTAGGAGTAAAAAAACAGTAAAATGCTCCTAAGTAAAAAAAAGTGTGCAGGTATCATCTATTAGCAACATAAACGCCTGCTAAACTTGCTCATGGTAAAAGCTGTAGTCAGTGAAATGTAAAAGATGCTTAGGAAAAAATCAAAAAATCAGGGGGAAAAAAGCAATCAGATTTGCATCTGTGTGTGTTTGTGCTGACATTCCTGGCATACTGCAGTTTAGGATCTATCTGAGCTAGAGGACATATTTTTCTGCTCTGTAGTTGGAGGGATTTTTCTGTCATTTGAGCTCATTCTATTTGGGATCTATATTTGTCATTTTATCATCCAGAGCTGTCTATGGTGATGACTTGCAGTGTTTGGCTATGCATTGTGTTGCAAAAGGACTAGCTCCCACCCTCCTTTATTTAATGATTCCATATGATGCTTTCCAGTTTTGCATTGTGAGCAATAGAGAATTGCTCACTTACTTGTTCAGTAATAAAGATGATATACTCTGCCATATTCAGCATTAAAAATGCTTTTAGAAAAATAAATTTAAAAAAGCTATGTTAAGCATACCAAGCTTTGAAATGGAAAGGCCTCTATTACTTGCAGAGAAGTTTAAAGGAAATTAGTTTGATTACTCTGGAAAAAAACCAATTTATCTTGTTTAATAGTACTGTGCGTTGTTTTTAGATGAAGGTGATCTCAGCAAAAAAATAGTGATTAACTCCAAGCTGACAACTGTTATTTATATCAAAATCATACTTGTATTTAAGAGTGGTATCATCTTTCATTGTTTCTGGAAGAAATGCTGCTTCAGCAGGACAAGGCAAATGAGAATTTCCTCAATTTTGCAAATTACTGAATGTCCACTGGAGTGATTGTGCTTTTGTTTGTGCTTTCTCTAACCGTTGAATTGAATAAATTTTGTTTTGTACCCTGTCAGTTACAGAGCTCCAGGTAATTGGTGGTAATTTTTGAAGAAATAGTAACTCACTTGTCTTTTATCATAACCTTTGTCTCCCCAACTGCTTCTCAGTCCTCCTAATTTCAGGTCTGTATCGACCATGCGTCTCTCCCAATAAAATCACAGTTTGCATCCTCATGTCCAGCTGTGCCCAGATGATAAGTCCTTATGTACTATACGAAAAATAATTAGCAAATCTAATTTTGCTACAGGAGTTGCATGCTTCTTTCTGAAATGTTTCCTGAAATACTCGTTGAAAGACAGTGCCATGGATTAGACGGAAAATCTAGTTTAGAGAAAACTTTTTTAGAAAGGGCCTCCAAAAAACACGAGTCCAAAACAGTCAGTATAGGTTCTACAGGGCTACAGGGATAGCTTGATACCAGATAGAGATAGAAGTAATACATATTTCACCTCATGAAGTCTCAACTTTTTACAAGACTTTCTTTAATGTTCTTCTAGGTCAGCTTGTCTTATTTTTCAAAACTCATAAGCACATGTTTGGAAAAATAAACTCTCCTTTACAAAGATTTTTGTACTTGAAGCCTTTTTGATCTTTACTCTTTGAGTCTCACAAAACATTAGTCAGTTTAACATAGAGCACAGGAAAATGATGTTGTGTTTCAAATCTCTGCTTGTCCCTTGTTCTCTGTAAAAAAGTGCCCTCCTAGGCACTTTGTTCCTAGGCACTTTAGGAATTATAGTCACATGGAAACATGCCACAGGCTTTACTAGTAAAATATTTCTGCATCATCATAGTCACCCATTTATTTCACAGACTGCATTCATAACATAGTTAGATTTCATGTATGATTAATACATGTATCATAGTTTACAAGAATCCATTTTCTCATTATCAATGGAGATGCTTTTAACATTTCTGATATAAGTATAAAGGTAAAATAAACATTTAAAGATTTAGTTTAAGTAACATGGTCAAAAAAGCCAACAAGAATAAGAGGAATATAGCTGGTTGGTTGGTTGGTTGGTTGTTTCTTTAATGCATGAGGATTTTCTAAGCACTGTTTACAAATGCTGTTTGGTGCGGGGTGAGTTTCCTACATTCCTTTGTCGTAGGCAGTAGAGGCCTGTCACAGTTTGCCATGGATATACCCAGTGATAGAAGACACCTGTAGTTTAGTCAACTGAATTCCCGTTCTAGTACAATTTCAGTGTTTATCAGTAATTAATTGTAAGCATATATCCCATAAAGATACTTTTATTTTTTCTAGTTAATGGCTGTGACCCTAGAAAATCTCTGTCATTCTAATTCAGTGTATCATTAAGTTACTCTGTTGTAACAGCTCTATCAAGTTACTTGTGTTGTACAAATTTTCACTAGAGCACAAAGAACTTGTCATGTTTATATAATCGCAGTGTCATGTAAATTACCTGTGAATACATGGGTGAAATACTAGAAATTAATCAGTTTAAAATATAGCATTTGTTATTTATAGAATAATGCAATAATTTTATTCTATATTAAGTAATTGTGGATTCACCCACTGGTTTCTATTTTAACGGTATACAAAGTTTTGATTAAAACCAAGAAAGAAATGCTTAGGTAAGTTTGGGTTTATAACAACTTGTGTAGACTTTGGTGCAGTCAAAAGTTTTGACTACAGTGTTTTGAATTATTTCGCTCTGTTGGTGGACTGACAGGGTAATTTAAAAGAATCACTTACAAACAAGCATTCAACACGTTGAGCAAATTGCAATAATCTAGTGCTAGGTCAAAGAAGACGACATGAAGTGTCAAGATTTCCTATTGAAGCATATGTCAAAAGAAGTAATGAGTTTTGTTTCATGACAACTGCTTAGCACAGAACATGATTTTTTGAAGCAGGTCTTGTATAAACCATGATTGTTGAGTACACTCTCAGGCCCTCTTTAAATAATAATGGCTATTGCTAGGTGTATATTCAGAACTGGATCCTCAATACACTGAACCTGAAAAAACAAATAGATTATCTTGATTTCTTGTTTCTGTACCTCCAGTCTAAAGCCTCTGCGGAATGCTTTCATTTTACCTTTACTGTGCATCAGTAATGCAGTGATTCCTCAAATCTCAAGACATCAGAATTGAATTAGTTTTGAATCAGATTGCGGTTGCTTTCCCTCC
This sequence comes from Upupa epops, assembly GCA_013397515.1. Lineage (NCBI taxonomy): Eukaryota > Metazoa > Chordata > Aves > Bucerotiformes > Upupidae > Upupa > Upupa epops. Next base: position 95,089 of record VZRI01002314.1, on the reverse strand, counting down.
TGCTTCATCACCATGTCACTTCATCAGTGGCTGGCAACAGGCGTTACCAGCATCCTTCTGTAATTAGAGTGGTACTGTTAAGCAGGGTACTCTAAAACCCAAAGTTCTCCATTAGTCTCTAGGGATTGTGCTTGTGGAAAGATTTTGCTGGCAGTTCTTTCTGTCTACATTAATATTCTATTCTTTTAAGTTTTCAGAAGATGTGAGACTGAAACTCTGAACTTCATTCATCAGTGAGGGAGGCATGAAGCTAAATAGGAGTCAAAAACTGTTCCAAAGTATTTTTAAATGTGAAAGAATTCAGAAACAGAAAAGTAGTATTAAAGCATAAGTACATACCTCAGTAGCCTCTGATTTCTGTGATGATGTGAATTCATATTCACACGTTCAATTAAGATGATCATGAATGTTCAGTTACATTTTATGTGAATTTTCTCTTTCTTTCTAGTGATATGAATCACTACCACATTTTGTAACTCAGGGAACTTTAAATGAAGTTTAAAATCAAAATTTGTGTGAGTGCATAAAGTTTTATTTAATGAGACTGTGTGTAGACATATAGTTCTTCCTATCTGGAGTCCTGCTGCTGTCACAGTGACTCCCTGTGAACATACCATGTCGTCCATTCAGGAGACAAGAGAAAATGTCCTCTGTACCAACAGAAAACACAATAATTAGCACAGTTGCCACCACAACTTACTGTCACACACCAGCTGGTGTGAATGAAGACTTGTCCTGTTGCAAGGGAGAATTTTAAGAGTGAGATGAGACTGTTAGACTCCTCAGAGCTGATGGCTATGTGAAGTGTGCCCTTCACACAACAGCTTCAAATCCATTTCCCATTTGGGATGCATCATCTACATCTTTCTCTATTGTATGAGGGTCCTTCCATCCTGTATTATGGTCTTGAGTACACTCTGGAAGCTGTGTCATGGCAAACTTTTAATCCTGTAAATTTATGTCCTCTCAGTTGCTGTAGTGCTGGAAGATGTCTGGGAGCCTGAGCTGTCACCAGGCTCTCTGCATATTTTACTTGCAGAATTTTTGCCACTCTGCAGGCATTGGAATGCACTATCCTTGGCCCTCTCAGAAATAATTCATTTATGGACTTGTTTTTTGCTTTCTTCAAGGGTAGAAGTGTAATTCTGTGCAGAAGTTACACCTGTTGTGGATTTTGCTTCCTTTTGTTTTACAATAGTTTAGCTAAAGACGTTCTGAGCTGGTTATTCTTTATGCTGTGCTGAACCATGAAGAAGACAGGGGAAGGTAATGTTTTGTTTATGGCATTTGATTGTTTCTGCAAAATATTTGTCATGCATCTGTCCAGCACTTCCACTTCCTGGCCAAAAATACTTCTGACATGCCAGTTTTAAGGAAGAAGATTTAGCATGCAGCTTATAATTGTTAATATTTTCCAGTCTCTCTTAGAAGTCTAATCCAAACAGGTCATTTGCAGAGGTCTTTGAATTACACAGGTGCTTTGAAACTGAGAGCAAGAGAACATTCAGATATGCTAGCCGGTTTGATAGGAATTTATTTTCTTATGTCAAAAAAATAAACCCTTGAAAATAATATATTACTAGAAGCAGACTTATGAATTCACAAATGGATGAATTATTGATTATGCCTATCAATGCAGAAAACAAATTAAAGGTACGGGAGAAGATTACTTGAAAAGCTGTGTTCATTTGAAATGCATTATAATCGTGATACTTATAGAAAAGCTCATTTTTAAAATGCAAGACAGTAACACTAATTCTGATTTGTCTTTCTGGATGTTGTTAAGATAGCTACTATCCATGAAAATGCATGTTTCTCTTGGAACAGTGCATGGATATTTGACAAGAGAAAAAAGCTTAATGTTAAAGCACAAAAATACAAGAATATGGGAGTATAAAATTAATTACAAGTGAGAAGAAGGTGGTTCTTTCTAAACAGGCATACATGAACAAATTGTGTTTGAAGCATTCAGTCCCCAAAGAATTTTATTATGAAAACAGAGTATGAACGTTGAAAAAGACACTCTGAAAGTGATTCGACTGCTCAGTGCAGTGTGATGATGCCTACTCAGGAGTAAAATAACAGCAAGAAGAAAAGAACAGTACAAAGAAAAGTAACTTATTCTCATGCATTATTTGAAGTAACTTCCTAAAATCACACCATCTGTTTGTTTTTCTTAACTTTTCTTAACTGTAGAGTTTGAAATTAACTAGTAGTTCAGTTATTTCTGACATAACTACATCTTTGTTCTATGTGAACTATAGATGTCTTTTAGAATTAATATACGTGAAAAAAATCCTTCTTGTGAAAATCTTTAAATGCTTTTAACTGTGTCACTTTGCCTTCAGTGTCTTTCTAAGCAATCTCAAGTCAATTGATTTGAAACCTGTGAAAAAGAAAAAGGCTTTATTTATTTCATTCTGCATTTATTAATTTAATTCTATTTAAGCAGAAGTTAGTAGAGCATATGACAGTTTTAAGGCTGTGAATATTATAAGTCTGTACACATCTGTCTGGCGTAGACACCTATCAAGTTATTATGCAGAAAATCTGACTCTTAACTAATTAGCAGTCTCAACATGTCTCTGAAGTATAAATGAATTATTAAAGTTGGCACAGGACTGATGAGGAATGATTGAGGAGAAAGAATTACTTCTTTCACCATTATGGATAAGAATCAAAAAAATCAAAAATAAAGAAAAGAAGGTATTTCTACACTAAAAAAAGGAAAAATGTACTGGTTTCATTTCTGCCTGAACTCTGCAAAGGAAATATAGTACATCTGTTCCTTTGACAGTTCTGTCAAAAGAAAGGTAGGGTTTGACAGAGAAATAAAGTTGCAGAACTCTGAGCTGGTCCTGTAGCACTCAAATTAGTTTTTATATATTCCGTCTTTATAAGATGAACGGGTGGCTTTTTAAGGTACGAAACATCATCATTTGATCCGGGTAAAAAAACCATGATAATCTGATCTGGTTCTTTTCTGGGAGAATAAAAACTAGAAAAACAAACCTGTAGCATTAGATTTTGAATTTTCTTGTGCAAAGTTATTCTCCATAGGTTATGCTTTTGTGATCACAGAAGCATATTTTTTCCCGATAAAATTCTGAATTCTCTTATAGAATCATAGAATCATTAGGGATCAGAAGGGATCTCGAAAGATCATCTAGTCCAATCCCCCTGCCCCTCAGGATATATAAACCAACTATCAAATATTTACTAAATATCTGAAATTAAGAGCCAGGCTACAGCAGTGAAACATCAAACAGATTGTGGGTTTACACCTGAAACCTCCTATCTCAGCAGAGGTTATTGTTAGGACCTGATCATACTTTAAGTGTGCACTGTCTTTGAACTGATAGAAGCCAACTCCTCTGCCTGTACTAGTTGCTCTGATCAAAAATGGCAAATCTTTTTGTCAATCTATAATGTGTGAAACAATCAATCTCAATCCCTTGAGATGTGATCTTTGTGAAGAAACCGTAGTTTCACTAACTTGTAAATCCATTTCAAACGGATGTTTGTCTAAAGCAAAGAGCTCACCGTGTAAAATGTACTCATGTTGAAAACCACATTGCACAAAACAAAGATGTTTCAGGAGGTGTAATTTCAGTATTGTTACTATAGTACATAAAGACTCTATGTTACAGAGGAGACTACAGCAGTAAGTGACACTTTATGTTTAGTACAAGACCCTCCTTACTAGACTTGCTTGATACTTCATATTGATTTAGTAAAATTATTCATGCATTCTTTAGTTTGCCGCCGTGTCCTGATTCTCAGTACTACTTTAATGTGGTATTGGCTTCAAGAGGAAGCACTGGTAAAGAAAACAACATCGTTGCTCTAAAATGGTTATTAATAAGCTGTACTTCATAGGAAATTTGGAGACATGTTTTTCCAACACTTGTCTTACAACATAGAGGCAGTCGCTGAGATGAAGCCAGAATGTTACAGGCATTTGAATGAGAAATTAAGTTAATTTTATATTCATACCAGTGTGAAAATTGTGGTTGACACTATTGATAGTTACATGATTCTTATTTGAAATAGCGTTTCTTTGAACCTTCTGAAAGTTCTTGCTTTAAAATCATCTGGCCTTAATGTAATTTAATAAATTACAATGCATTCAGATGCTTGTTTAATTTACTAATATTTATAATTAATAATATAGTAATTAGAAATATATAAACAATAATTATAATAGATTATAATTTTAATATATATATGTTTGCTCACACTTAACTGCATGCCTTTGGATAAGCCTGGGAGGTGTGCATTTCTTTCCTGTTGTAGAGTTAGGATTGATCTTTATTGTGTGGACAGCGTCTGTAGATTTTGGAACACCTTTGTTATTAATGCTGTATTGTCACATAGGGTACTTGAAATTAAAGCAGCGTTTTGCTGTCAAAATCAGCATGTAGCCTGTTTCTCCTTCCTGCTTTGCCTGTCAGTGTCATAAAAATACAAATCAAACAAAAAATGTGAAAGGAGGAGTGAAAAAAATCCTACTTGCCTATTTTTCATGGGAAAACTGAAATGGAAGTCAACAAGTTTTCCTGAAATTATTTTCTTCTTCTATTTTATCTGAAGGCAGTATTATCCCAATAAATCAAAGCAGACACGCATATATTGGTAAGTTACTAAACTTTCCTGTAAGCATAATGTAAATGATGCTGTTGTTGTTGCATTCAATGTGGACCAGCTGAGGATGACAGGAAATCATCTTACTTGCATTTGAGACTTATAGAGATATTTTTGTCTACTTAGTGTGGGAATAATAGAATTTTAGAGGGGTGTTGATACAATTGACAACTTTTACAGCTAAGGTTAAATTTTCATCTTGAGATCAAAAAAGTCAATTTTAAAATATATTTTAAAACTTTTTTATGATGCATGAGGTCTCTAAAGAATAATGTAGCAAATGTAAGTTTTTCTGATCCGACAGACCTGTCATAATCTCTCTGAATCAGTAATAGTCATCAAATCCACTTAAACAGCAAAACTGTTAGTTAATAACATTTTCTTCAGTGGAAATGCAGTGTAGCTGTCAAAACCATCTTGCTGCAAAACTCAGTGTTGTAAGATGGAACTTTTTTGATTGGTTAATATTTTTAGTCCTTTTTCCAATTTCCCTTTCCAGTAAATTTTAAATAAAAATAATTTAGTTTGATCTCAGTTAAGCTTGCACTTTCAGTGCCATCTTTTTTAAGTTCATGCAAAAAAATGGCAAAAAAATTACCTTCCTTTTATATAATTGTGATTGTTAATTATTAACACATTGTGGTAGATAATGTATTTGAATCATCAAGCAGTTACTTAGGTTGCAGGGTGCTTTCTTTTTGTCTTAGTTCATTTTCTGGATGGCAGTTTTTCAGCTGGCACAGGATTATATTTTTTCAGTGAAATTGACAGAAAATAGTAAACATTATCAACTAGAAACCCCTGTATATTTTCTACCAGCCGTTCAAATGAATTGCTGTAATGAGAGTTTTCTATCCATGAGTAACTGAATACTCTGACATTCAGGAGCTTTACTGATACTAATATCCTACCAGCCTGTTTTGTCAGCCCCTGATTTAGGATCTGGAAAAAAGATATGGGAGCACTGCATTAGAATTTTTTCCCCACTACAGTTATTTGTATAGTGGAGTATTATGTCAGTGGGTAAATGTGTAGCCAGATAATTCATCCAGCAGCATCATACTGAGCCAGATACAATTCAGTGTACAGGGCTGTGTTGTCCGCATATTGACAGAGTGGAAGAGAGCATCTACTTTGTCTTGGGAATCCTTAAACAAAGTCTGTAAAATATGTGCAAATGACACTTCAGGTAAGGAAGTTATTCCATCTGTGATGGAATTAGAATAATTGTGAATATTAGAATAATTAGTGATGTATTAGAATAAAGTAATCACGATTAGAAAAAAAATAGCTATAAGTAGTCTCCTTAAATGGACCAGGGGGTGTTTTCACTTCTTTTTTTATAAAGGAATTGCACTGAGCACCTTTACCATAGTGAGCTGAGGCAGTGTTTGCAGGGGGCTGGGTGACAAAATCACCCCCTCCCCAGCAGCAGAGAATAAAGGCTTCCCATTTGGCATTATGTGGTCTGTTCAATAAATAATTTGGCTTTGGGCCTTTTTAATTATATGGGGTTTATGTTGACTTCCAAAAAGAAATTCTCCACCTTAAGGATTTGTTTTTAAAGACACAAGATAAACTGATGACAGGGAAATCACACATTACTCTCTCACAGCCAGGTAAACATTGTCATAGTTGGGACCCTCAGGACAAGATGTAATTCTCTTGTAAATGTGAAAGTCTGAGTAATTTCTCTGTAGACAACATAAACACCAAAAGGCAGGAAAGCTTTTTGAATTCTCTTCATTTCTAATGACCAAGGGATTGTAAAACACAAATATAAACTATTTAAATTTTAGAGTTTATGAGTCAGAAACAGCAACAACAATCCATTAACAGGAATAGATCATATTTACTGTTACCTTTGGGGAGTTTTGTTTGGTTGATTTGTAGGCAGTGAAATTCGGTGAAGTCTAAGGTAGAATGTTAATTCTTTCTAAATTTTAATTTCTCAAAGCTGAACACTGTTTAGGAGAATTATTTTCTTTTCTGACTTGTGCATGAGCAGCAGTTAGTAGCTGTATTACAGTTCAGTCTTTCTTAAAGGATGCATAAATGAGAATGATAAAAACTTGATTTGAAATCTTAAACTGCATTTGCATTGAATTCCATTGGATTGAATTTTGCACCATAGTGAAAATCAGATAAAACATATTTTGTTTGTGAGTTAAAAAAACAGCAAACAACTACCTCATGCATTAAAAATAAAGCCATGAACATGGAACATCATGGATACTAATCCTTTGAGTAGGTTGTAAGATTTCTGAATTTTTTTATGTTTCCACATTCTTCATGCATTTTGGGATTTTCTATTGTAATGGAATACATGAGTTTTCTTATTTGCAGAGTTGGTTCTGGGTCCCTCATTATAGGAAAGACATTGAGATACTGGAATGTGTCCAGAGGAGAGCTGCCAAGCTTGTGAGGGGTTTAGAGAACCAGGCATATGAGGAGAGGCGGAGGGTTCTGGGCATGTTTCCTTTGGAGAAGGCTGAAGGAGGACCTCGTTGCCCTTTACAACTACCTGAAAGGAGGTTGTAGAGAGATGAGTATTGGCTTCTCCGTTTTGGAAACTAACGACAAAGCCAGGGACAATGGTCTGAAGTTGAGGCATGGGAGGTTTAGATTGGACCTTAGGAAGAAATTCTCTACAGAAAGAGTTGTGGGGCACTGGAACAGCTTTCCCAGGAGGTTGGTTGAGTCATCATCCCTGAGGGTATTTTAGAAGCATGTAGATATGGTGGTGCTTCATGTCCTGCTAGACTGGCAGCATGGAGTGAGTTATTTTGTGGTTTTTGATTGATCAGACATTGAGGTTTTTTTCTTGGTGTGGGGATGGTTGGACTCTGTGATCTAGGAGGTCCTTTCCAACCAGGACTATTCTGTGATTCTGCGAGTCATGACCTATCATGGCTGTGCAAATAAAGAACAAAGAAAGTACAGTTACCATCATTTAACTGTAGGTTTTGAAATGTAGATAATTTGAATCCATTTTTTAATCCAGCTCTTTTTTTTAGTTATAATTGTTTCTTGCTTGGCAGTCTGCTGCTGTTCAAAAATTGATTCTAATGTTTGTAATGTTTTTAAATATTTCTAAGTACTTTCAAGAAAAATTCTTCATTAGGCTTCTGATGTGTATGATGCAATTTTAAAGGAGCAGATCTTGAACTTTTTCTAGTATTATAGTGAACTATGCAACATGGATATCTGAAGATACGTGACATTCTCAAAGCAAGCCTGAAATTTAAGACTATATTTTAAGAAGAAATATTGTACCAAGACCAACAAGTTTTGTGCATATTGAGTGTGCTCAAAAATCACCAAAAATTAAACTTCATGCTTCAAAATGTTTCTTACTTCCAGAATTAGCCCACAAATTTCACAAATGATCTTTGGGATTAATCTCTTGTGTGTAATAGTGAGGAAATAGTGTCTGATAACGAGGTTTGCGTGATTTCTCTCAGAGAAGAAATTCTTTTGTACAATAATTAAGAAAAGAGACAGCTGTGTGTCAATCCAAGGATTATGTTTTCTGCATCTACACAGTAGAGCACAGCCAGTCTTAGGCATCCAACCTAGAACAGTCTGTGTGTGACTAGAAGCACAAGTCACGTGCATCAATCTAGAAGATGGACACTGAGTTGGAGAAAAAGTAACCCCCTTTTTTTTTAAGGAAATACTGCAACAGTACTGTAAGTTGGTGTTAAGGCCACACTGAGATCCATGGCTAGCTGCTTTCAAAAAGGTAATCCAGCAGGGCTCAGATTTACCCTGCCTGAGTCACACCACAGGCCTCCCACTTCAGTCACAGGCATGATTCCCACTTGTATTCCTAACGCTGCTGCCAGCAATTCCTGCTGCTGGCTTATCCCTTACCCATTCCCTTTTAGGTGGCTTGCCTGATTTTGCTGTCTATTTTATCTGTAAAGCTTTGAAGTTTTCATGAGACGATGGAAAACATTCATTACAAACCTCAAGTGTGGAGTGAAGAAGTCATGTTGTCTGGATGCCTAGTGCAGGCATTTCCAGCCTGCTTGCTGCGTAGGGTCTTGGAGCATCTTCAGTCACAGCTCAAAGACCTACTTCCTGAATTTGACTTTGTGTTTTCCTCTCCTGTCATGCTAACAGTTAAAATGGAGACTTTCCCTCAAAGCCCCACAATTAGAGTAATTTTATTTCTAGAGAGCATAAATATTCACATGATTACTTTTAATAAAATATCTATAATAACTATGTAGTTAATTTATTCAGTTAACCACTTCCAACCTCTCCTACATTCAACCTTGTTTTTTAACATTTAAATCTTTATTTCCCAGTCCTTGTATTACACAGACTTAATTGGTCTCACAGTATGAATGCACCTTGAGCATATTCAGATTTTTAGGAGATACTGTAATCATAGAATCATAGAAGGGGTTGGATTGGAAGGGACCTCATATATCATGTAGTTCCATCTAATGAAGACATAGTAGGTAGTTTAAAAATGTGAGAGTTGAAAATTAAAAGAAGAGGAAAAAAGCCCTAGAGCAATCTCAAGACAGTTTTAACAGGAAAACAGCACATGATTAGGAGTAAAAGTGTTTTATTTTTCTCTTCCTCTTTCTTTTTTAGTCACAGTAAAACAATAAGTTTCAAAGAAAAACTCTTAAAAGTACATAAGCTGCTTGCTTTCCCCTCTGGCCCACACAACTGAAATGCTGCATCCTCTGTGGACTAGCAGTATGTTCACCTGGGCTTACATTCAGTAAGGAAGCAGACTCACCTCTCCCCTGATGCAATTTAATCACTTAACTTATTGATCTCTGTGTTTGGGTCAGGAGTAAACTAAGCCCTCAGCAACTTATGATCATGTGTGAAATGGAAAACCAGATGTGCTTAAGGAAATACTGCTGTTGCTCTGCTTATTAGTTTATCCTTGCCTTTCTTTAGAGACCTTGCCGGCCTACAAATACCACTGAATTGGTGAGACTGGTGTAATTTAGATCATTCATCTGGAATTATGATTCCTTAATAACTGAGGAATTACACTAGGAAAGAGAAAGCTACAGTAGAAGAAAATAATCAAGAAAATGAAGAAATCTGAAATAACAAAAAAACAAGCAATGACAATACCAATCCCCCTCAAAAAAGCACCCAACCTTCTGTGTGTTTTCAGACCTTACTCTATGATAATTTAATAGAACAACCATTCCAAAATTGGCTAGCTTTGTTTCATGACTTGTGGATATTTCCCATTGGAAATAATGCAGTGAATATGAATAGGTTTATATGCCAGAGCAGTACAACTTGTATCTTCAGTGGGAATTTATGATACAGCTGTTAAACCTCAGACTCCTTGCAAATTTTCCTGTGAAAAGAGGGTTATTTTATGTGGTGCAAGTTATTTCGTCCCAATGCAAGCAACACTTTATTTGGTAATTTAGTCTGTGTAGACTTGCACAAAAGATTAAAACATGTTTACAATGCAGTCTTACTGGAGATTTTGTCTTCTTAACAAGCTGCTAAGGTCCTGGAAGCAGAGCAATGAGTCAAGGTGTCATCCCCAAAGCAAAAGAAGTATTCTGATTAATTGATTTTTCTCAGTGTAACTGTTTCAGTACTGGGGAGGAACTCATCCTCCTGCAAGAAAGTTGTTCTTTTGAACCAGTGCTTAATGTGATACTGCATTCAGACCATCTGTCTTATAAGTAGGAACTCTGATAGCGAAGATTTTAAAGGTACTAAGTTGCTTTTTTTCAGGGATAAAAATCTGTTAAGTTTTGATCTCTTGAGGCCTAATCCTCAGATGCTGTGAAATCTGTTTATTCCTTTGAATTTGGTGGAGCTATGCGGATGTATATCAATTTAGGATCTTGTTCTCGTTCCTGTCTGTATTTCGACCAAGTCAAGTGAGAAATAAATCCTTGCTGAAGAGGCAAGCAATACCCTTTTACTCCTCTCTTGATTTGGATAAGATCTGGCACTTTGAAGAATTTATTAGATTTTCAGTGTCCTTTGGTTCTCTTTATGTATGGCAAACAAGGATTAATTTCACATCTAATCCTTTTTTTTTTTTTGTTATCGAGAATCTGTGCATGTTTTGCTAGATTAAATTTAACCTGAGAGGAATATTTTCTAGCCAGTGTTGTCTGTTGTTAAACAACTTTGAATACAGAAAAATCCTCACCCTACCTCCAGTTCAGGAAATAAGAAATAGTGTATAAAGAATTCTGTCAAGCAGAAAGCCTGCTTTCAAAACAAATTATTCCACACTGCAAAATATATTGATAATTAAGAATATCATTGTGGGTCAAACTCAAACACAAAATAGGCATTGCAGTTAAGGAAAAAAAATAGGTAGTATACTTAAATACAAAATCGTCTGTTGTTTAACGGGAGTACATGATAAACGTTTAGAGAGAAAAAAATAAAGTATGATTACAGAACTATCTGGCAACATGTATTTCCACTTCATTCAGTTGGTTTCTAATGCCATGTAAGATGCCTTAACGTAGCTAAGAGATCTGCACAGGGTACACAGACATGACACAATTCAAATGGCTATCTTGATTAAGAGTAGGACAGTTGGGCAGGCAGCCTTGACTCTCTTGTACAGCACAGGATATGTGGGTTTGAGCATGGGGTACACACATTTAGGCAATAGGACCAGTCCCAGAATAATCATAGAATCATTAGGGATTGGAAGAGACCTCTAAAGATCATCTGATCCAATCCCCCTGCCACAGCAGGATCACCTAGGCCAAGTTGCACAGGAAAACATCCAGGCAGGTCTTGAATGTCTCCAGAGAAGGAGATTCCACAACTACCCTGGACAGCCTGGATCCATAGTTTCTTCATTACTAGAATTGTTGTTGTTGTTTTTATTAATAATTATTTTAAGATGCAGTTCATTGAATGAGGAGAGAACTGGATGATCCTGTGGTCCATTCCAACTGTGAATGATTCTGTGATTCTGTAACTTCTTCCCAGTGAGGGTGACAGGGCACTGGAGGGGGCTGCCTGAAGGGTTTGTGGAGTCTCCTTCTCTGGAGATGTTTGAAACCTGCCTGGACTTGGTTGGGGTGATTGTGCTGTGGCAGGGGGATTACACTTGGGTGTTCTTTCCAGGTCGCTTCCAATCAGTAATGTTCTGTGATGTTCCATGATGTTCTGTAATATTGCTTGACTTAATGAATTATTCTATTCACAAAACTATTGTCAGTCTTAAAATGAGCTCTTGTATAGTCAGACAGCATTTCAAGAATATTTCTCTGAAGTTACAGATTTCAGTCATAATTCACTTTACAAATTTGAGTTTTGCAGGAAATTTTCATGCTGCCTAAGTGATGTTGTTAATTCATTAATTGACAGTGTGGAAAGACTGTTTTTGTAAGTGAGAGACAGGCTGAATAATAGTTTCCTATTACATAACACTTCTGATCATCTTGAAAGCATTGTAAGTACACCTGGCAGTTAAGACATGTGAGAAGTATATATTTACATGAGAAGTGACACATCGTTGGAATTAGCTGTGCTGGAGCAAGAGCAATAAACAAAAAGCAGTTAGCTGACTGTCAGAGCAGGTTTCCAATACAGAAAAACCGGGCTATTGTAAAGGTAGGTACATGATTTATCATCCCCTGATGACCTGTAATTTGGTTTGGACAAATATTTTCAAGGCAGTCAGATTTAAATATCAAGTACTATCTGTTTCCTGTAAGAGTTGTTCTACTACATTACAGCAATTCTTTTCTCAAGGCTTTGTAGTGTGTTACCTCTCCATTTACAATAATTTGCTGGTTACTACTCTGAATCTTCTTTTCAGTTATACAAAGCATAATTCATGTCAAAGTTTTGTGGTTGCTTTTTTCCCTCAGAAAAAAAAGCAGTGTTTTTTGGATGCAGTGTTCTTACAACTGTCATTTGTTTCTAATGTAAAATTAAAATATTCATCAATATTTCCTCTTAAATTAAAATGTTGAGGAAACAGCCTTCACTGGAAAGCAGATAATTTTAAGCTTTCATGTTAAATAAGAACTTGCTGTGTCCTTCTCTAGTATTTTATGATTTTCAGAATAAAGAAATAAGGGTTATGACAATGCTGCTCAGTAACTGCATTATGAACTTTCTAATTTGTTTTAGATTAAGTCAAATAATAACAGTACGCAATGCCCTCTTCCTTGGGTGTTTAGAAATGTCTGTATTTTGCGTGTCTAGGTGCAAACATATGCCTCTATGTGAGAAATTGAGTTTATGTACATCGTTTTCTCCCTTATGATGAAAGGCTGAGGGAGTTGGGTCTCTTGAGCTTGGAGGAGGCTGAGGGCTGACCTCATTCATGTCTATAAATATGTGAAGGGTGGATGTCAGGAGGATGGAACTAGGCTCTTCTCAAAGTCATCTGGTGATAGGACAAGGGGCAATGGGTGCCAGCTGGAACAGAGATTCCATGTAAATATCAGAAGGAACTTCTTCCCAGTGAGGATAACAGAGCATTGGAACAGGCTGCCCAGGGGTGTTGTGGAGTCTCCTTCTCTGGAGACATTCAAGACCTACCTGGATGTGTTCCTGTGTGACTTGGTCAAGGTGAACCTGCTGTGCCAGAGGGATTGGACTAGATGATCTTTTAAGGTCCCTTTTGATCCCTAATCATTCTATGATTCTATGATTTTATGTACTATCTTTTTCCTGGTATTCCCTGACAGGTCAGTGATTCTTCATTCGCCACGTGCAGTCACATAACAAGGGAAGTTAATTAACCAGCTAACTATAGCGAGTTATTGTAACTGAACAGGAAAGGAAAAACAAGTTTTTCTTTTATTATTCTTTAATTACTGCTTTGCACGATTTTCCATTTTAATTTCAAGTATAATGTTTGTGCAGAGTATGTTTTCAAGTGGCCTCATGTGTATCAATTAATGTCGCCCTTCTGGCCTTCTTCCTTGAGCAGGGAGATTCCAGGAAAATGTTTCACTTAGAGGTTTTTCCTACAAAAGCTTCACTCTGTTTCATACCCAGGTGTGGGAGTTTCAATCTGCAGGTGTCTCTTGCAGGCATCTAATGTTATTTTGTATTGATTTGGAATTTTTTCCAGTTCATTTTTGATTAAATCTGATAAATTATCAGTTCTGCTTATTGAAATGGAAAACATTTGAGTAGAAGACATAATAGGTTCCTCATGCAAAATGGAAAAAGCAAGAGAATATATTATTGTTACTGACACCTACAAATAAGCATTTAGAAAGTTCGTATGCAAGTCCAGAGAAGTATAGAACATTGTGTTGTCTGAACATCAATCCTAGGAATCCACTGAGACACAACAAATACCAACCCAAGGGAATACTACAGACTATCCATCCCTTGATGATTTCTATTTCAAAAATAAATATTCTATCCCTGCTTGACATCTTTAGTCAACTTAGTGTGAAAAGCCCATGAGCAAGAGAATGCAAGCCTGTTTATGTATGTACAGGCTTAGCAAAATGTGACCCCTTCCTTTATTTTTTTAAAAATAACACAAATTATGCATTCCAAACAGTAGATAACTTTCTTTGACTTTAAAATGCATTCCATTTTAATGTTGTAGTATGAACAAAAATTAGTTGTGTTTCTTTCTAGAGAAATACTAAACATATGTAAACTTCCTGCCTGGTGGCTCTCTTCTGGTATTAGTTTTCAGATTGATGAGGTAGTAGTAGGTAGCTTTTAGAGAACAATATATTGAAGGACATATTGAACAATGTAAGAAGGATGTATTGATACTCCCTGTGTTATTTTGCACTAGTGCCAAGGATGTGCAGTCCCAAACTGAATGAATTTCATCTGGCTTCATTTTGGATCAGCACCTAACATCCCTATGATATAGAGTTAAAAGTATGTCTCAGAAATTATTTGGGGAACCTATAGAGATGATCATTCTTGAACGAGATCTTCCTGAGCTTTATTGTTCCACATAAAGTATATTGTGTTCGTAGCTGAGGGAACAATCACAAGGAGAAATGGGCTTGAGAGGCAGAGCCTTCTCTGCTGTCTATTCTGCCTGTCTGGCAAAGGGTAGAAAAATGTGTCTTGTAGTTCTCCTGTTGATTACATTTTGGGTTTTTTTCCACTGGGGACAAAGGTGATCATTTACCAGCATTCTGTGATCTGATTTTCAAAGATTTTCTCCCCTTCACACCACCACCCTTTCAGTCTTTACCTTCACACAGGTGAACGGTCCCCCAACTCCTGGGGCAGGCACAAGAAAATCCTTGTGTCACTGAAGAACTTCTGCTTAGAAAAAAAAAGCCATCTCAGACTGTAAGGCCAGTTAAGTCCATCTCCTTCCTCAGCCTGCAGAAGGGCTCTGACGATGATAGAAGGAAAACCTTATTCCACAACTCTGTCAGCTGTGACAAGGGAGGACTTGTGATGATTTGATGGGTCTTGGAGTAGCTGATACATTTGATGCAGCTCGGTTCCCAGTGCAGGCTTTGGAGTTCTCCAAAGACAGACTGCCTGTAAGAATTCAGCCTGAGAAGAAATCAACAAGAGTGACTTTCTAGCCTAAGGGAGGAAAAATAATGATAAATACTATAGAGAACACTCTCAGGAGTGCTCTTGATTATTTTAGAAATATCAAGGAATTACAACATTAAGTGAGCTTCTGCTTTCTGGAGACAATTCAAAATTATGCTGCTGCTTAAAGAATTGGGAGAATGGATTTGTTAGGTAAAATGGAAAGTAAACATAATGCTAAGTGTGAAACAGTGGAAAGGCTTTATCAGCTCCCTCAAGGCAGAGGCAATATATGTAAGTTTTACCTGGCTAATTAATACATATAATTTTTAACCATCATGGAAAACTGAATTTATGTGAGTGGATAAAACGAATTTGAAATTGTGCTCCAACAAAGGAAATTAATCAGTCTTTGTAGCCTAACCCTAGGCTTCAGATGGTTACAATGCTAAACAGAGACTCCAGCTGTGGAAGGCTTTCAGTGAATAATTTTTCTCTAAATTGTAATCCTATACGAGCTCCTAGTAAATTGTAATGAGAGTAGATTCAATTATCAATTATTTGGGAAAAAATGTATGACCTTTATCAGTTGTCTGAATAGCAATTTTTGCTAAAGTGAGCAGACATGAAAGAAAACGGCTGATTTTGATGCCAGCATTCCAGTAGTGCCGCAGCCTGTCTTGTGCGTAGCAGCGAACTGAAGAGGTTAACATGAAACATGATTTTGCTTTTCAGTAGCCTTCATTAATGATGTTCTTCAGCAGAAAGAGAAAAAGACAACAAATGGGAATGAAACCAGCTTCGCAGGTTGGATTGGTATTCTGCTGTGCACAGTGTGCTTTACTCACTGGCAGCAAGATGACTTGTTTTTTCCAATTTTTGATGGTAAAGGGTCAGGAAACAACATTAACTAAGGCAAGCAATTAGAAAGAATTAAATTGAAAACTTTTCTCTGCCCAGCCAAAGTCAGCTCCGAAACCAACTTATATTGCTGAAGAGTGATTTATCATTTCACCCTTAAGTGATTTCCTCCTCTCCCCCACCCCGATCATAAATCCTGAGTACCATACCAAAAAGGAAGGCTTTTATTCTATCCTCAAAGTTCTTGGTTTTTGTTAAGATAGGAAAATAAATATCTTAAAGTATATTTGGGGATTGTTTCTGATGTTTTATTTCACATCTGCACTAAGCCTAAGTTTTTAAGGAATAGATTTATATATTTGAGTACTGATGAAATACATTTTTTCTTAGCTCTGTGTCATCTAACATCTCCCTGCTCTGAAGTGGAGTAGAACTTCCGTGGGAAATTAATATTTTCAGTGGATACAAAACAGAATGTTGCCACCCCCATTTGATCCTCCCTAACGTTGATCTTTTTAGAAATACTGTAGGAAATCTCATAATTTCTGTTAATGCAATGTTTTTCCCTGTTTTTGGTGCAAGATCCAGTGATTTGCACTGGGTTTTTCAGACTTTTCTGTTCTTGCATAGTGAACAGCAAGGTTATTAAGAAGTATTGATTTCAATGGCACTTTTTCAATTCTTTGTATTGTATTTCTGTGCTCGTTTCACCTTAACAGATACTCAGATATTGTTATAGAAATTGCTGGCTTCCATGTACTTACCATGTTTCCATTCTTTGGGTTGCAGTGGTTTTTATACTTCTTCTCTGTGTTGGGATTTATTTTGAGTATATACTGAGGTAGCCAAATAATTTCCATAGCAACTCTTCTTTCAATACTTTTCAGTATTGAAACAACAAATTTTATTTTTTTAATCGAGTAGTCTTTGCTGGTCTCTTAGTTCTTTTATTTACACAATCCTCCCTCAAGAGCACGCATTTTGCCTTATTAAAGCATAAAAGAAGAGAGGTCCAGAAAAAGTGCGTGTCTAAATGGTAAACCTTACCAGTCATAGACTTTTGGAACACAAAAGTATAGAGGACTACACATGCTATCGAATATAATCTTTTCTGTAACCATGGGAACTAGCAATATGCAATATTCCTCTTCATGCACGTGGTACCAGCGGGGGGGAAGGAGATGTTTAATATGAGATAAGAGTATATAATTGATAATGTACATTGGTTATTTTAGACCAAAATGCATTGCTCAGGCTGATCAGGACAGTATATCTTCTTTCCCTAGTGACTTTGCAAATAAAAATTTCCATTGAGGAAGCCCAAAATCAAATTTTTAAACAGGTTTTAAGGAGACATTGTTTTACTTTGATTAGAAAAACAAAATTAAGGTATCTAGTCATAATTGTATACTTGCTTTGAAGAAATAGCATGCCTACTTACTCTGTATTACAGGGCATAGGGATTATAAAAGCATATTACTCTGAAGACATTTATGCACTTTGAAAGCTTTAATCTATTACCTACTGAAGGTACTTCTTTCTCCTCAGTTTTCCTGTATATTTGACCATAGCTTTAATTAAATAAATGATTTTATCAAAACTCAGTCAAGAAAACTTTTGTGCGGTGCATACCGCTGATTAAATATTTTATGCTTTCTTTAGAGTAAGATAGTAATTTGCCAACTTCTGTTGTAGTGCATTTTTACAGAGATTGTAAAAAGTGAGAAAACATGAACTGTCTTACTGGTTCGTCAGTTTATCAATATGTTGCTATTAAAAATTGAAACCACTTGCGGTGCATAGAACAACGTTGGTATCGTAGTTATGACATGTAGGAAAATTAACACTAATTTTATCCTTTATTGATGTTGAAATGGAAAATTCTCTTTTTCCTCCAGACTTCTTTGACTTTTGTTTCTGGAAAATCAGACTATAATACTCTACATCTGTTTAACCTGAATGACTATGTAGTGATTGCCACGTTATTTTTTTCCACTTTTTAAAATCATATATTTCGTATTTCCTCTGTTGCTTGTATTTTAATACATTGTAGTAGCTGCAAATATTTAAATATCCTCTTGCTGTTTAGTGAAGTGGTTCAAAGTTAGATAAAATTTTGGATTAGGAAAGAATCAACTATTCTTGTCTGTTATTTTTTGGTACTCTCTTGTGTGACTGTAGGCGCAAAGCAAATTTTGCTTCGTTGATCTCTGTACGGAATATGCATGCAGACATGTGTTGTACTGAACTTATAATGAATCTCCACACATTTTTTTTTTTCTTTTCTCTTGTTTATCCCATGACAAAACACCACCATGTCTCACTGTCTGCTCTCCTTAGCTACTGCCTTCCCTTCCTCAGTTTAGTCATTTTATACAAGAATATCAACAAAGGTCTAGTACTTAAACTCTAATTTAAAGCAGGAGCACTCGTTTATGTGAATCATTATACAAAATTACCTTGCAGGATACTTTTAAAGCACATTTGTTGCTATTAATTGAATATATTGATATGCTTAGATAGAAGGATTTGCAAAATTTAAACCAAATGACTTAAAATAATTATAAATAATTTCTTTGCTATTTTTAGTTGATTTTCCTACATATAGTATCTCTAAATAAATAAAAAATTATCATAGTTGGTAACCTTTTAAGATCTTTATCAGGCTTTATATCTACTTTAGATTTCCCTTAAGATGTGTGTGCTCCTTTTGCCACCTATCGCTTGAAAAAAACACAGACATCTGGCTGCTGTTTGAGAAATATTCTTGACATTGTAAATTACTACAGAACTTCTGTTTAATCACAAAAGAGAACCTATAATTTGTTTCATATAAATATACCATTACAAGTAGCTTGTATCTGCTCATGAGTAAAGTCAACTGAAGTTTACCTCATAGCAGACCTTACTTATTTCCAGGGGGGTTGTGGAGTCTCCTTCTCTGGAGACGTTCAAGACCCACCTGGATGTGTTCTGGTGCGACTTGGTCTAGGTAATCCTGCTGTGACAGTGGCATTGGACTAGATGGTCTTTTCAAGGTCCCTTCTGATCCCTCATGCTTCTATCATTCTTCCAATGGAATCATTACTTGCTTTACCTAGTATTTATACTTCAGTATTCACATTCCATGTTACTTACTAAAGAGTTCCTAAGCACCTTAGAGGCAAAACTATATAAAGATAAATAGATAGAGGGATTATAATTAGTTAACACTAAATTCCATTTGAATGGTTTCCACCTATTAAAATTAGATCCAATTCAGCTGAGTCCTTCTAGATTATTATTGCAATTAAACTATGTGATTTGTTACGACTTGCAAATGTAATTTATTTTCTTTTAGTATTGCATATTAAGGAGTTTCCTATTATATTGCATTTATTAATAACCCATTTGACATATTTCTAATAAGAAGCTACATACTTTAGCCAGATGTTACCCTCACTGTGCTAGATGTTCAAAAGAGAATGCTGGACACAAATTTACTACATTTCCCTTTGTCTCTTGAGCCCCTTAATGACTGTTCTCAGATGCTTAAGCCATTTTTCTTTTTCTGTGTGGCCTTCTTTAAAAAAAAAAATCACCTTGCTACAGACATGCAATTTAAACTTGGGATTATACTTTCCTTATCCAACATTTTAGAATTTAATAGAATTATCTGCTGAGTGCTTTCCTGAGAAAATTAAATTCTGGGAAGGCTTCCAGTTCTCATCACCTTTTACTTGTGATGGCTACCACTATTGGGAAGAAGATAACATTACTAATTTTGCGCCAGTCTTGGCAACCTTCCATTAATTCTAATGCAGTCATGAGATTCTTGCGGTTACATAAGCTGTTTTTCATGTCTCTTTGTAGTAGTCACTGAATCCTTCTGTTTTCTTCCTTCCTCTAGTCCTCCCTTCCTCCTTCTCTTCCTCCCTCNTTCCTTCCTCCCTTCCTCTCCCTCCCTTCCTCCCTCCCTATATTTCAAAAGAAAACCTGGTGGGTTTTGGAGACAGCTTCTCCGTAATAACTGTTGCATACGAGACACCATGCAATGCTATTCTTATACTTTGAAAACTTTATTTCACGTTTTTGATTATAAAATAACACAGTTTGTGCTGATCTATTGTCCCCTCTTTTTAAAACTAATTGAATTGGAAATAAGCAGATTATATTGCTTTGGTGCAGGAACTGTAACTTCAGGAAACTTCTCAGAGGAGTGTGAGACTGGAGGTGGAGATTTTCTTCCAGAAAGGGGACATTAAGGTGACAAGGAAGCTGAAACAGAACAGATTAAAATTACCCTAAAATCAGAGTACACATCTACTGTAGGAAATTTGTTTTCTTTAGCGTACTGAGAAAGAAAGGAAGATATTTAATGAATGTGATTGCACTTTATCACCTGCTCGTCATAAAGACGGAATTCAACAGATAAAGAACATGCAGCAGGAATGGAAAATGAGCTTTTGGATCCATAAGTGAGGGGGTCAGAGACTAGTTAACACAGAAGTCGCAAATGAGTGGATTGCAGTTAGTTTGAAACTGAATACAAATGAATCTAAGTGTCTTTACATTTTGTCAAATATGTTAAAGAATGGGGTTAACCCATTTAATCATACTACTAATATTTATAGTACTAGTGTCATAAGAACAAGGTAAAGTAAACTTTATTTCAGGACATAGCTTTCTCTTCCAAACTAACTTCAGTTTGATGCAACAGTGACTGTGCTACATAGCATCTGTTTCACTATTCAAACTTATTACCATATCAAGTACCTTTTATTATTTAGAGAGGGCTTCACTTCATACAGCACCAGATATTTGTTCCCTAAGTGGAGCAGGTGTTTCTAATGTGGTTTGGAGGTGACCAAATAACCCACAAATAATGTAGGGAAACACGATACTCTTTTAGTCAGGTATAATGCATATCTGCCAAAATGAAATACAAATTATTTTCTAAACTTACAGTGTGCAAAGAACTTTGTGCAGGTCACATTACAAATAAAGTTGATTCATGTATACTTTTGTGGCACCCTCAGGATAAAGCATTGCACAAGCTTCTTTCTCAAAGGAAAATGAGTGCTGCTTAATGAGACTCCTGAACAGAAACTCCACATTAAAATGAAATAGAAAGGCTGTTAGCATTCCCTATTTTACTTCAGAGGCAGAATAATGTTTCACTTTAAGCCATCATCAAATGAACATTTTCTGCTTGACAGCTGAAGATATCAGGTTGTGTGGACCTAGTAAGGTGCATTTGGCAATGATTTGTTGGAAGGTAGTAATCAGTTTCATCACAGCAAAGGGAAGGTTATAGGTAGAGAAGAGAACCAGGGCCAGCACCAGCAGCATGGCAAGCAGAGAAGTAGGGGAGGTGGAAGTACTGTTCCACAGCAATCCATAGGACCGACTGCCAGACAGGACGAGAGCTAGGAATGCACTGAGGTGAGAAGGGAACCACAGAATGTTGGAGAAGGAATAATCAAACATCAGTTATTGTAAAATTCATACCCCATCAAAAGCTGGTGCAAAAATACAGGTGAGAAGTGAGTCATTGTCACCGGAAGTTGTAAAATATTCCGACAACACAATTTATTTAGGTGTTTATAGTGTGAATTGAAAAGTTTTAACATTCCAGAATCAAATTACAGTGGTCATTTGTGGAACTGAATTAAATCATATAATTGTGTTTTGGTTTCATGTTTGCATACATTTTCAAACACAAGTTAATTGCACAGAAAGGATCTGTAGTTTTGGCCAGCAGAGCAGATAAACCCTTTTTATCTATTGCTTAGCTGATTCTCTTGTTTTCCTAACTTATTTTCTCCTTCAGAGTCCATTGGGTGTTTCAGTTACACTCATATTTGTAAATTTAGTTCCTTTTGGGGGATATATGAAACTTACTTTGAGAAAACTCTGTGAGAATGTTTCTAATTCAGAATCCTCAGTGACTCCCAGGCAGTTACCTGACACAGTGCTTAGTCTCTAGCCTATGCCAGTGATTTTGACTGCAGTAGCAAATTACCTATCATGATATATGCTTCTTTTTTAAAACTGTCATGTGAATAATTTTACTTGTGGCATTTCATAGAATGATAGAATCATTAGGAACCAATCCTCCTGTCATAGAAGGATCACCTAGACCAAGTCACTCAGGCACACATCCAGGCGTGTCTTGAACGTCTCCAGAGAAGGAGACTCCACAACCCCCTTGAGCAGCCTGTTTCAATGCTCCGTTACCTGNCTGTGTCCTTCTTGAACTGAGGGGCCCAGAACTGGACACAATACTCCAGATGTGGTCTCACCGGTGCAGAGTAGAGGGAGAGAAGAACCTCCCTTGATCTGCTAAGAACTCCCCTTCTGGTCCCTCCCAGGATGCTGTTGGCCTTCTTGGCCACAAGAGCACACTGCTGGCTCATGGTCTTCTGCTGTCCACTAGGACCCCGAGGTCCCTTTCTCCTACACTGCTCTCCAACCGGTCAGTCCCCAACCTCTACTAGTACCTGGGGTTGTTCTTGCCCAGATGCGAGACTCTACACTGACCCTTGTTGTACCTCATTCTGTTTCTGTCTGCTCAGCTCTCTAGCCTGTCCAGGTTTCGCTGCTGGGGTGTCAAAATGAGAGGTTATACCGTGTAAGTTAAACCATCGTTTTGTCACAGATTGAAGTCTGCCAGACTTGTTTCGTCACTGAGTTTCTGTAAGTAGCCACATGACATTATGCAAATGGTGTAAGGTAAAGACAAGGCACAGCTGCTTCTGCTTCTACAAAACTTGAGTATTTGCACGAAATGCAAGTTCTCAATAGCTTTGGCACAAATAATTTAACGCATATTAATTCACTCTAAGTAACTGGCTAGTAGCCAATGATAAAAGGCAGAGATGAGATAGCTTACAATGTTTCAGCTTTATTTTGTTTCAATTAGTAGCTTCAATGAACAAGTACTTTATAGATTTGTTTAAGACTTTAAATCCTTCCCTTACTTGTGGTGCTTGACAGCCTAACGGGGGATTCACGGAATCACAGAATTATTTGGGCTGTAAAAGACCTTTTCTACGGTTACCAAGTCCAGCCTACGACCTGACATCACCACAATCAGCTAGACGATGGCACTAAGTGCCACATCCAGTCTGTCCTTCAACCTCTTCAGGAACAGTGACTCCACCACCTTCATGGGCAGTCCATTCCAGAGTCTAACCACCCTTTCCATGAAGAAGTGCTTCCTAATATCCAATGTAAATCAGCAGAGCTTGCCTGGGAGAAAAGCCCGACCCTCACCTGTCAACAGCTTCCCTTCAGGTAGTTATAAGGTCCCTCCAAGTCTCTTCCAGGCTAAACAATGCGAGTTCCCTCAGCCTCTCCACATAAGACTTTCCTTCCAGTCCCTTCACCAGCTTTGTTGCTCCTCTGAATCTGCTCCAGCAGTTCAATCTTTTTCTTGAAGTGATGGGCCCAGAACTGCCCTCAGTACTCGAGGGGAGGTCACACCAGTGCCCTGTACAGGGGGAGAATTATGTCCCTAGTCCTGCTGGCCACACCATTCCTTATACAAGCCAGGATGCCGTTGGCCTTTCATGCCACCTGGGCACAGTGCTGATTCGTAAGGTTGCCTCATTTCTGCAAGAAAGCAGTGGCTCTGCTGGTACATCTTCCCAGTCACTTCCAGAATATGTAAGTTTCCAGTTCTTCTGTGTAACATTGTTGATGTAATGCTATTCCTATGCCCCCTGAACATGTACTCTCTGGAGACCTAACCTTATGAAGGATTGTAGCTGGCAGTGGAGATGGATTAATTAGGTGGTCAAGTGAATTGTCACATTCTCATGATATTTTTTCTGGCCTGGCACCAAGAACTGGCACTGGCAGTCAAGGTCCTGATGATAAAGAATGAAAGAAGAAAGTGTGGAAGTGTAATTATCCATGACCCTGAACCGGCTAGTTTTGTATCTGAAGGAGGAGACCACTGAATATACATTATCACTTGTATTGGGGTGTTTTCTGAAAGTCACAGTCATCTCATTCCAAAAGTGTTTCAACGATCAAAGCTTTCATAGCAGCAAAAATTAGAGCTATTTACTGTGAAACAAAACAGAGACTTGTCCTTACCAGCTGAGAAACAGGTATTTCCAGGCCTCCTCTAATCAGGGTGTGACATGGGATGAAGAAATGCCATCATCTCCTGTACCAGCAACCTCTGTCCTTTGCTTGAGTAGATGCTTCAGTAGCAGTGTTTCCTAATCTGCCTGCTGTTCCTTGCAGCACTTTCTACAGCTGTATCAAGAATAGGTAGTTGAATTGTTCTTTTGTTCCTCCTCTTGTCATACCTTCTATATCAAATGACTGGAGTGATGCCTAACTTCCTTCCTTTGCTACTAAAGATTCTCTCCTGTAGGAGATCTCATTTTGATTGTACAGTACCTTTCTAAAGCAGCATCCAAGCTAAACTCCTCCTCCTTTTGTTTAAAACCTGAAAGTAGCTAACAAGGTATTGCATGGCAAACCATCTCATCCATACCCGTTACTGGAGCACACAATATTCTCTGGAGCCTGCTTCCCATCATTGTTGACTTTTACAAAATTTGCTGAAATGGTAATGAGACTTCAGAATGAGAAAGAAAAGAAAATCAAACCCGAAACCCCCCCAACCCTTACATACAGCAATGTCTAGAAGTGTTTGTTTTAATTGTGGGTTGTCATGGAGAAATGAATAGTTCTAATGAAATGCAAGCATACAAAATACAAAATCAGCCCCAGACTGAATTTCAATTATGCCAATTCTGTTTTAAATACCTCTGTCAAAACCCTATAATAGAGTTTTAGGAAATCCCAGCTCAAACAGGCCGCAGAAAGCATAGGCGTAATTGTGATAACATTTTATGTGACCCTCTCTGACAAGCCCTTTGCAAAGCATCTGTAAAGAAGTCCTACGCTAGCCCAACGCACCATGGAGATAAAATAGTGGGACTACAAAATCACAGGCTACACTTATCAGTTCCAGTATCAAAACATTGGTTTCCCAAGACTTTGACCTTCCAAAATTCTCCCTGTTTTGTCTAAATTAAAATCAACGACATTCCTTAAATATCCAAACAATCAGAATACAAGAATGCTGTGGAAGGTTTCTGCTTTAGCTTCTGATCAATCAAGGAGTGACCTTGAAAGGTAATAAATCTACCTAATCTATCTTTTTCAGTATTCCAGAAATAGGTGAATAAAATGGCTGTCAAGGTGACAAGGTTTCTACCCAGTGACATGAAATGCACATAGAAAGCTGGAAAGAAGGTTTTGCTGTTTTGCTTTACTCTGACTCCTTCTCTTTTGTGGGAATAAGAGGATTGGTTTTAGCCTTGATCCACTCAGCGGGATGGTTCATAGTTGACTTTTATTGATTATTTCAATGTGCAGTGTCTAAAACCAGTCTTTTTTGTACTGCTAACAGAAGCAATAGTACTTACATGATTAAGTTTACTCTGATGTACATTTGAAACAATTATACTTTCTTATGTCTCTCTGCATAACAAGATGAACACAGAATACACTAGGATGTGAATTTAAAGGGCAACACCAATGCTACATGTACAAAGTACATTAACTGAAACTAGACAAGATACTTCTGGGTCAGTGTAAAAGCACTAACTGGTGAGCTTTATTGATTCCTGCTGGGCGGCTGAAGATGATCCAGCCACTGTCAGCCCTCCCTATCCCTCTGCTGAAATCCCCTGCCCCAGTAGTGGGAAGATGTAATCATGGCATTTCTACTCCAGAGCCATAGATGTTACATGTTTTAACATAAACCAAAAGACATTTGAGTTTGTTTTAATTTGTGAGGCCATGAGCTGTGGTACCTGAGAGATCTAATTTTTGATACCTGCAGAATTTACCTGCAGCGGTTGAAGACATCAAATCCAGAAAATTATTGGTTTATTTTAACTGCCAAACTGAGGGAGTGGGGATGGGCAGTAACCTCTTCAGCTGGTGCAACTCAAATAGGCAAGAATGAGTCAGATAGAGCCGGTCACCTGAGAGTCAGCCAGGTGTGATTAATTGACATTCTGGTTTGTTCTGCCCTGATTTCACTCTTCAGATACCTCTCCCATCAGTCGTGACACCAGTGGGTTTGTTTGCTCCAGCTCCATGTGTACAGGTCAGGAGACTGTATTATTTTCATGAAGTAAACAATTGTTTGCCTTTCATCTATGCCCAGTCTCACTTAAGATGAGGACAGTTAGTACTAACTTCAGTGAAAGAAAGAGGAGCAGGTGTGTACTGGGATGGGGATAGGATGGGGACAATGTTTCTGTCCCATGGTTTGTATCTGATGGGTTCTTATGGAGGGACTGTGGATTTGTATGAGATATGTAAAACATTGTTATGTTATTAACTGACCACAGAGCTTCTTTACTGTCAGAGGGCTGAGTTCCATAGAGAATTGCTAAAGAATGATATTCTATCTTTGATAGAACCAATTCAGCCTATACACTGCTTATTTTATATTTTGTGTGTGCATACTACGTTGTCCTATATGGAAACAAAGCTACGTTTTCTTACCTGAAGTTTAGAAATTAAGACATTATGATCTTTATTTATTTTGTTTTCATTGTATAATGACAAAACCAAGACTTAGCTGGGGTAAATTCCACATTGTATGGTTCTGAGGTTCAGTTTCTTGTTGAGTTTCTTTTCCATACCATCTGACTTTTTTTTTTCTAGATGTGAGGAGCTAGATTCTTGATGTGGCATTAAGGAAATGTCAGAATAGACATCTATTCTTAGTCTATAAGCCGTTATTTAACACCTTCAAAGGTTTGACAACTACAAAGAAATGAGGCACAAACACCTGGGTATTGATTTTGTCTTTTGCTTTGTATCTACTCCATTAAATTCCATTGACATTGGTGACTGCTGAACTCTTATAAATTCTGTGAGCTTTCACAGCTTTATTTCATTTTCCACACTTTTTTTTTTCCTTCTAAAATCTCTCTTCCATTAAACTCTTACTACAGTCTTAAGAACTGTTTAAAATGAAGTCTATTGAAGTTTATCTTTCCCTTATATCCTTGTGAAAAGATGCTGCTATGGTAACCTGTCATTGATGAATTCATAGGCATCAATGGAATTCCAATATTAGATCTCTTTAGCTTGGAGGAGGCTGAGGGGTGACCTCATCAATGTCTACAAATATGAGAGGAGTGGGTGTCAGGAGGATAGACCCAGGCTCTTCTCAAGGTCATCTGGTGATAGGACAAGGGGCAATGGGTAAAGGTGATTCCGTATAGATATCAGAAGGAACTTGTTTCCAGTGAGGGTAAGAGAGCATTGGAACAGGCTGACCTGTGGGAGTTGTTGAGTCTCCTCTGGAGATGTTCCAGATCTGCCTGGATGTGTCCCTGTGCAACTTGGTCTAGGTGATCCTGCTGTGTCAGGGGGATTGGACTAGATGATCTTTTAAGGTCTCTTCCAATCCCTAATGATTCTATGATTTAGGTACCAAATTTGAGGATTGATAATGAGTTACATGTGGCTGATATCACATAAAATTGATAATACAACAAATAGTTACTGAAACATATGTTTTGTAACTGTATTCTAAAATGCATATAATCATACTAACTGCAAAAAAATATAATTCAGGGGGTATAATTGCCCTTAACTAAAAATCAGGAGAGACGTTTGTAGATGGCTAGCTGGGATAGCATTTAATTTTAAAACCAAGAGTAAATACACAAGCTTCCTGAAATATCACTTAACCTCTCAGTGGATGGCAAAAAGACCATCTGAAAGTGGAAACCCGGCAACACTTCTGTATTGTTGTAGCCAGTACTTAAAGGGTGACTACTGAATGCAAAATTCAGAGCCTCATTCATGCAATTCATCTGCAAACCTAGGTAAACCCAGCTTGATACACTAATGAGTGTTGCTAGCAATACGCCTGTGGATGTGCTTTGTGGCGTCTTCTATGACGATAAATGAATGTACAGCATTGCTTTTAGTTAATCTGTGAAATCTGGGAGCAGTTTTATTCTTCCTTGACTCCACCAACAGTGGAGCTTTTTCACTCTAGGCTTCGTGGTAAGTGGACTAGGAAGAAAATGTGGTTGCTCATGACAAGTCATTTGGAGGAGTAATACAATTGCATGATCCCTCCAGCTAAGGATACTCCGTGGTAAATGAACCCTCAGCAGAGCTGGCTAACATTTATCTCCAGAACTTTGGAGTAAGCCAGTATTTCTGGGATGGTTTAGGTTTACTACTTTGCTTCAACTAGTTTATGCTCTTGGGTAACCCTCTGAGGGAGTTCTGCACTGCAACATAAAACAAGTAAGGACTAATTCCAGGCCTGGGGGCACAGAAAAGGACTGTGTTTATAATAGTTCAAACTAGTTTTTTCTAGGACACACTGGCCATGGCATTATCACAAGTCACTTTGCCCTGGGTCTCCTCTGCCCTTTGTAGTGCCCGAGTCTATAGATGTAAATGTTTATTTCTTTGCTATCCTCTAACAGCAGAAAATATCAGGACTTTTCTGCACTCAGCAACTTACTATGTTCTAATAGGAATGTGAAAGTATGTGTGGCTCTGTGCTGTGGCTGGGCTGTGTCTAAGGAAGCAACATGCTTCATAGTGATTGGAGGCATTTTCATTGAGTATCATGTGTACTGTGTCTTGAGAGCAAGCCTGGGAGTAAATTAACTCCAAAAACAGAGACTTTGCTTTGGGAAAAGCTGGTCTGTTCAGTCCAAAAGACATTCTGGGTTCAAAGTAACAAGCACTGTGGATGATCAGAGTCAGTGCTCAGTATCTCTTCTAGACATCTTTTAGGTTCAGCATAGACATACCTTCAGGGTCAGTTATGGGCAACTTTAATACAGCAGAATCCAGAGATTGTTGAAAAACATTGATCAAACGAGATAAGACTAGCTGGAAAGTTTGGAAGTTGTGATTGACCTTTATTTATTCTTATTTTAGAGGAAACTCAATGTAGTTTGTTGCTAAGCACATATCTCATATGTGATTTCATGGGTTGATCGTTATATATAGGCAACTACAGGTTTTTCTCATCGTGTCATTCTCACAGTGGCCACTTCTGGTCTGAGTAGTATGTTGCAGAGCAAATAGTAAAACCAGACATTTCCTGTTCTGAGAGGGAAAGAAAGTTATGAGATGCATATTAAGATGAGCAAAAGTACTATTTCTTCTTTCAGGGTGAGAAGAAAAAAATATTAGGAGGTAGTATGTGCAGATGCTTTCTTAACTGCAAGTTCAGCAACTGTCTCTGATTTTAATTTCTCCAGCCCTAGAGGTGCTGTAAATCATCTTTCTCCTGTTTTGTGAATCTGGACACTCACTGCCTTTGCTTTCATTTTTCACATGTAATTTGATATCAACTGGAACATATTAGGAAAGGCTAAGCCTTTACTTTTGAAAGGCAGACTCAGATGAGAAGAAAAAAATTGGAACTTTTAAAGTCAGTTTGCTCAAGTAAGAATTTTAATTGAAGTTTTTGGTTCAGTTGCAGGTGGAACAGTATTAAGCAGAGGCCTTCTTTAAAGCTATGCTTTCAAACTGACTTCAGAGTTTCTTCTGCTTCAACACTTAATTGTTCCTTATGAATTTTACCAGCTTGGTTTTTGTGAAGCAGAATTGGAGTCACTGAGGAAACACTGTAGAATGAGGTAGTAAAGTGTATTATCAATCACTGATTCATTTGTAAAAGGGGTTTGAGGGGGTAATAGTAATAAGTAAAGTAGGAAACACTTGAATTTCAGCCAAGTAGTAACTGTAACTGAAAGGAATATCCCATTGAAACCATTGTAAGCATTGTCATTACTGATTTAGATAAAGTTTGAGTAACAGTGAATAAAAAAGGGAGTGCATTTTTTTAACTGCCTGTGATCCAAAGTGAAACAAAAGCAATGGAGAGAAGATGGTAACATCTCTTTTCATAGATTCATAAATTCACAGAATGGTTCAAGTTGGAAGGGACCTTAAAGATCATCTAGTACCACTAGACCAGGTTGCTCAAGGCCCCAGCCAATCTGGCCTTGAACAGTTCCAGGGAGGGGGCAGCCACAACCTTCCTGGGCAACCTGTTCCAGTGTCTCAGCACCCTCATTGTGAAGAATTTCTTCCTGACTTCCAGTCTAAACCACCCCTCTTCCATCTTGAACCCATGACCCCTGGTCCAACCACTCCAAGCCCTTGTAAAAAGGCTCCCCCCAGCTTTCCTGTAGCCCCCTTCAGGTACTGGAAGGCTGCTCTAAGATCTCCCTGGAGTCTCCTCTTCTCCAGACTGAACAGCCTCAACTCTCTCAGCCTGTCCCCATAGGAGAGGGATGGTGATAACAACATGAAAGAAAGAAATACCTTCTCATTTGCCCATTTGTAAGGAAATAACCATGCTTTTCCAGTTCCTTGATTTTTTTTTTCAGAATAATCTGTCAGGGTTTAATTTCATGGTAGAGCTTTTGGACAGAAAACTGGTATTGGATGTTGAAATCTTGCAAGAGCTTTGAAGTGCTTCTAACGAGGCATAGACATGTCTGTGTGCATTTTATTAGATAAGTTTGGGGAAGATAAATTATTTTAAATTTAACTGAAGTGATTAGCTTATCCTTTAGATTTTGTTTGATTTCGTAAAGCAGATAGGAAACTAATGGTAGTTAACAAAACAAATTTAGCAGTATTTACAGCTATATGGAGAGCTATGCTAGAGTAGAATCATTGATTCATTTAAGTTGGAAAAGGACTTTAAGATCATTGAGTCCACCATAAACATCACTAAACATCACCACTAAACCATCACTTGAGAAACATAAGGGTGGGTACACAAGTGCAGACCATCACAAAAGCTGAGAACAACACATAGTTGAGCATCCTCCTTAACCCAAATGATATCTTGTGTTTTCAAGTAGTTAATTTGCAACTAAACTGTAGAAATCAAGTCCTGTGTGATCTCAAGATGATAAATGTTGTCAAATTGGTTGGAAGGTTAGGGGCTGGTTGTTGCTCTTGAAGATATTTTCTTTTGTCATTTACTTCTTAGAGGTCTGAGAGACAGACACCAGTAGATGTCTCAGCATCTCGAAAGTAGTTTACTAGTTTATATATTACTTGATAGACTACCTACTTTTGCTGTTATTTCCCTAACAACTCACTTAATTTCATCTTAGACCCCAAATCAAAAGTTTCAGGAAGACTTCTTTCGATTCCTACAAACCGTGGCTTTGGACTTTCTTATCCCTTGTTCCATGTTCTGAATGAAAGAAATGCCTTTTTTATGTTATGAATTTTATTCTAGTTTTATATAAATATTTTCTGCTTAGGGAATCTGGCAGAATAACATTAAATGTTACCGTGCTTTAATTTGGTATTACAGAGATTTGTTAAAATGGACCAAACTGCCTACAGGAATCACAAAGCAATAGTCTTTCATTAAGCCATTCAAAATGTCAACGTTCTAAAGTTCCAAGGCCTCCTTTAGTTTTTTAATAGATTAAAAAAAAAACAATGTCATTACAGGAAAGTCAATAAACCCAGGCTGGTAAAATTAAAGAAGCATCCTGTTTCAGAATCAAGGGGCCTTGACAGAGAATGCCCTTCTGGGAGGTCCCACTTTGCTAAATTGATGGAGATCTAACACACACTGCTGTGCAGCACAATCACACAACAGAAAAAAAACCATCTCTTGAGAACCCTTTTCCAGTCATTTAAAGGTCAAAACTAACTCCTTTTGGTTTCCATTTTAAAGCCTACAGGTGTGGTAAGTAGCTTAGGTTACAGAGTTAATGACTGGTAGAGTTGATTCTGCATGACAGGAGGAATACAGAGATTTCTCAAACAAGATTTAGTTTGTTATCTCTATTGCTGGCTCTGCTGTTTTAACCTTTAGTAATTATGTGGCAGCCATAAAGGTTGGCTAAATGATGTGTAGAAGTAAAGCGACTTCATTCACTTAGGACTTGGCTGTTGAAAGGAGGCACATGGGGGAGGATAAGGGGAAAAGATACTGCTTTCTTTCATGCTGCAAACAGCTGTCATACAGAGTTCTGTCATGTACAAAGTTTTCTTCTCTACATCTGGGCTTCTCTGTTCTTTCTCATGGAAGGATTGCCACAGGGCCTCTCAGTATGGTTTTGTTTCAAAATTTTACTTTAAAGAAAACCAAGCCACTAATCCTTGTGGTTTAGAACTTGAGAAGAAAGAGCAAAGCACAACAGGTATATTATTTTGTGAAAAAGAATTATTCCCTGCTCCTACCTGCCCCAGTGGGGCTGCTGGGAGACCTGGTAAGCCCACCTCTGCCAACTGCTATATGAGGCTTAGAGTTTGGGAGATGCTGAATTCCACTATTGCTGTCAGATGAGATGAGTTATTTTTAGGAGACTGGGATATGAAATTCCTCTTAGTCTGAGTAGGCATAAAGTCAAACTGTCAGGAATGGCCCACCACTGTATTTCATGTTGATAACTGAAGTAACTTCACTCAGTTTTGACAGCCCTGCAGGATCTGTTGGTGAAACTATCTGGTAAAGAAACCATTTGGCAGAAAATTCATTACTAGCTCTAGCAGGGATGCAAAATGTTTGGGAGAGTTCCCCACTTGCACTTGGAAGGTGGGAAGGACATGACAGAATTTCACTGAATAAGCAAGAATATCAATTAACTTTCTTCATGATGAGAGTGCTGAGACACTGGAACAGGTTGCCCAGGGAGGTTGTGGCTGCCTGCTCCCTGGAACTGTTCAAGGCCAGATTGGCTGGGGCCTTGAGCAACCTGGTCTAGTGTGTGTGTGTGTGTGTGTGTGTGGTATCCCTGCTCATGGCAGGGGGCTTGAAACTGGATGATCNTGTGTGTGTGTGTGTGTGGAGGGTATGCTCATGGCAGGGGGCTTGAAACTGGATGATCTTGAAGGTCCCTTCCAACCTGAACCATTCTATGAATCTATGAATTGTACTGATTCACAGACTTTTTTGTTTTCCCAAGATGATATTTTCAGCTGATTTTATTTCTGTTTGAACAAATACAAATACTCCCTTATCTTGGTGGTGGTTGGGTAATTGAGATTAGGAAATGGCAATAATAGCCTAATTTTTTTCCTCGTTAGTGTCTTAGGTTTTTTTCTTGGAATGCAGTTTTCTTGGTGGTATTTGCTTAGAATTGTGACCATCTTGGATGATCAATTTCCAGAAGTATAACTGACCAATTTAACATGTAGAAAATCAAAAGACTGTATGCATGTTGAGTATTCTTATCATGGGAAATCTTTAAACATCATAAAATAACTCCGAAATCAACAGCCAAAGCCATCATAGTAAATTAAAATGTACCATTAAAGAGAAAGTATACCCCAGAGCTGTCTGTTTGGAAATCAAGACTCTCACCAGAGTAATACTAACCACTTACATTGCACTCCACATATTTCAAGCATTCAGATGTGACAAACGAGTTGTTTTCACCACATTGTTTCTGAGTGCAGAATTTGTCTTCTCCTTATTGCAGAATTACAAGAGGGGCACTGTGTTTTTACTGCTACTGCCTACCAGATGTGAAGGCTTGAGATCAATAATGCTAGGCTTTAATACCTGTAAAGGAGTACATCTGATTCCTACTTTTTAAGGTTTTTAAGTGTTTTTGTGTTCTCAGCACTATTATTTGAGAAATACCACAGAAGACTGTACTTTTTTTTATATTTCATAGTAGAAAGGAAAGTTTTGCTGCAGTCAAGCAGGGAATCAAGTAATGCACTCTGGTCTGTTTGTATTCTATACAGAAATTCTTTCACAGAAACCCAAATGTCCCACTGAGTTTAGCCCACATAGGGAGCCTGCCATTCTACACACAGGAATATACAAGAAATTGTGTGGGAAGTTTGAGCTGTCTCTGAATTCAGCTGACGAAGAAGTATTAAATCAGATACCACCTTAAAGTAGCTGGTAACAATTCAAGTGGGAAATGCAGCTGGAGATGTTCTGATGAGGGGAACAACAAGCGAAGTCTTCAAGTGATGGCTGGGAATCACCTCTGAAACAGAACACAGTGACCTAGCATTCTTGTGTTTAGAATAAATCAGATTTCTGTTGAAGATGTCAGTGTAAGTAAAATGATGGGAAAGGTAACCATGCATTTCAATTGAAGGCAGCTAAATTGGTCAAGAACTAAGACAGCAGGAAGTTTTTCAGCTTTTTAAAATTTATTTCCTTCCCTTCTCCTTTTCTGTGAGTGTTCGTGTTTAATGTTACAGCATTTCTATTCAGGAAACCATAGTGAAGTCTGTATTATCACAACACTTTTTTGTTTATGGATGACTCATTGTTCTTTTACTGAAGAATATCTTCTTATATCCTATTTAGCTGTGCTGGCCAGTCCACATTGGCTTTTCTAAAAAATTCTGAGGTAAAAATAGATTATATTTAGTGGATGTTGACCTCCCATTTTCATTTTCAAGGACTGGGCTGCTCTCTAAAGCCACGGTGATTAATTGAAGCAGGTGAAAATAGATAAGAATATATATTTGCAAGGGAAGGTAGTTTTTCAGGATAGTAATGCATGGGAATAGAAGTCATCTGTTGAAGCTCTGAATAAGTAAGTACAGTGTGAGCAAAACT
Source organism: Upupa epops (assembly GCA_013397515.1). Lineage (NCBI taxonomy): Eukaryota > Metazoa > Chordata > Aves > Bucerotiformes > Upupidae > Upupa > Upupa epops. The sequence continues at coordinate 60,525 of VZRI01002314.1, read as the reverse complement.
CATCAGTATGCTGTACATTGAGGGAATAATCTATGGCCATTCAGTTCTTGGCTTCCACCAAGACCACCAACAAAGGCAATAATTACGAGATGTCCACCAAAACCAGTCAACAAGCAGTTGCCATGTAGGAAGACATTTAGGTAACAAACACCTGTTGCCTCATTTAAAATGACAATTAGCTGTTTTGTTGGGGAATGCTTCCCAATTCCAAGAGGTAGGTCCCTTCCAACCTGAACCCCATTGCTGACAGATAGTTCTACCTTGTAATATTCCTGAATTATATTTTTGTTTATCAATGATTTCTATTCATTTGCTAGGTCTGCTTTTGAAAGATTAAGAAACTATTTTTTTCTTTGCATGCTGCATGTCGCTGATTTTTCAGCAGCATCTGTGCATGATGTGAATTGAGTTGTGCTTACATTGTTAGCTTCTTTGAATCTTTTCTGTGACCATGGAGCCATACCCCTTGTGACAGAATTGGTTCATTTCAGAGGGTTATTACACTTAAATTACAATAAATAAATATAATGAACTATAAGCAAGCTATATGCTTTCTATTTTTTCTCAGTGCACTGTACCATCTATAAAAGGAGGAAAGGGGGAAAGAGGAAAGTAGTATTTTTCACCCTGTGAAGTGTACCCTTCAAATACGACCTGTAAATGTAGGTACAGAAGCTGAAATGTCCACAATTATGACACTGAATGGAAAAGAGATGAGGTTGAGAAACTGTAAAGAGGGAGTTTCATGATTAGACCAATTGACTTTACAATATTTGTTTGGTTTTGTGTGGTTGCTGGAGTTTTTCCATTTAACATTTAGTAATACGTGTACGTCCAGCGATTTTTCTACCAAGTAAGCATCTCTACAGGTGGTAGAATTTCCTCTTTGCAGTGAGAAAACTCAGAAAGACTGTAGAACAGCTGCATTTCCCACCTGAATTGTTACCAGTTAGTTCGAGGTGGTGTCTGATTTAATACTTCTTCATCAGCTTCATAAATGAATTCAGAGACAGCTCAAACTTCCCACACAATTTCTTGTATATTCCTGTGTGTAGAATGGCAGGCTCCCTATGTGGGCTAAACTCAGTGGGACATTTGGGTTCCTAATGCTATTAGTGTGAATGTTGCTGCAAGGCACTCAGCTCCACCGGAGTACAGCGCAGATCCACCCACCTTCCAGCCTGGAGACCTCAGCAGCAGGACTTGCCTCAAGTGGGAATAGGTTTCATGTGCTATAAAAGAGAAGCTGTTAGGAAAAAATCCAGTACTTGAGATCTTTTTGAGCCAGTGATGTGGGATTTACTGCCTGTTGCCAGGCTGCCTACCTGAGACCATCAAGTTTCTTGTATCCACTCCCTGAGTTGCCATGAGGATCTGTAAAGACAGCCCAGCTATATTTTCATGAAAGGAAGATTTTTAAATTGTCAAATCATTAAAGCAAAAACTTGATGAGATTGCAGGATGGGCAGTGAATGGCTGGAGAGTAGCACTGAGGAGAGGAACTTGGGGGTGCTTGTGGACGAAAAGCTCAGCATGAACCAGTGGTGTGCACTTGCGGCCCAAACTGGATCCTGGGCTGCATCAGGAGAAGTGTGGCCAGCAGGTTGAGGAAAGTGATTCTCCCCCTCTGCTCCACTCTGGTGAGACCCCACCTGGAGTACTGCATCTGTATCCAGTTCTGTGGACGTGCTGGAGTGAGTCCAGAGGAGGGCCATGAGGATGATCAGAGGGCTGGAGCACCTCTCCTATGAGGCCAGACTGAGAGAGTTGGGGCTGTTCAGTCTGGAGAAGAGGAGGCTCCCAGGAGACCTTATTGTGGCCTCCATTTATCTGAAGGGGGTTACAAAAAAGCTGGGGAGGGGCTTTTTAGGATCTCAGGTAGCGACAGGACTAGGGGGAATGGAGCAAAGCTGGAGATGGGGAGATTTAGACTTGATGTTAGAAGGAAGTTCTTCACTGTGAGAGTGGTGAGAGCCTGGAATGGGTTGTCCATGGAGGTGTTTAAGGCCAGGCTGGTTGAGGCTCTGGCCAGACTGATCTAGGGTGGGGTGTCTCTGCCCATGGCAGGAGGGTTGTAACTGGATGATCCTGTGGTCCCTTCCAACCCTGACTGATTCTATAACTTCTTTCCAGGGAGGGTGACTAGGCACTGCAGGGGGCTGCCTGGGGGATTTGTGGGGTCTCCTTCTCTGGACTTGGTCTGGGTGATCCTGCTGTGGCAGGGGGATTGGACTGGATGATCTTTCCAGGTTGCTTCCAATCTGTAATGTTCTGTTCTGTATTTTCTCAGGCTTCAGAAGGCTACTTCTTCCCTTTGGAACTTCTGCTCTCTATGTTCTCTCTATTTTATCTTGTGGATTATTCAAAACAACTTAAAAGCAACCTTTAGGGTTGCCTCGGTTTGGACAATAGATAGAATTATGAGTTACTTAGTTATATGCGATAGTTGTAGGAAATAAGTGGGAATATTGTTTTCTTAGAACAAAGATCCTATGATGGCTGCTTTATGAAAGACAAACCTCTGAATGGAATGGAGGGAATGTCTTCACTGTGAAACTTCTTGAGCTTCCATAAAATGACTTTTTACTTCTTGGACAAAATGAAGCCTATTCAGGCTGTGGGTAAGTTGGTTTTAATTTTTTTTAGTTTGAGATGAAGCAAAAGAATAATTAAAGAAAACCGCTGTCACAGTTATTGGGCATTCTTACACCAAAATGTGACGGCAAAAACTCACCCAGGTTCTTTTTCTGACAACTGTTTGCTGACTGGCACCTGCGTCACTTCTTACAAGTTTGAACTGTTTAATGATTCGGAGGTAGAAAGAAATAGAACAGGAATATTCTTTAGAGAATTTGAGATATCAAATAAAAGAATAGAATAATTTTTTATAATAAAAGTCCTACTTGAAAATGAGATATTAAACCAAATGTTATTAATCCAAACCTAGTAATGATGTGGTACATAAAAGGCTTTTTAAAAAGAAACTATTGTCTTTTGAAGGAAATACAAAAGTGTTTTGATGTTGTTTTTATCTCAGTGCTCTGTCTTTGGGGAAAGACAGTAGAAAACAAACAAGACAGTACATTAATTAATTGGTTCAGTAAGAGATCAGATAAATTCAAAATGCACGTTTATTTTCCTTCTTTGACTCTAGTCAAAGCAACAGTGGGAAAGGCCAGGTTTCTGCTAGTAGATGAATGTTGGAAGTACGTGATGAATCCAGATCTCCAAACTTATCAATCATGTGTCATCTGAAACACGCATTGTATCTCACATTACAGTTCTTTCTTCAATATTCGTGGAACACTCTGGATATATGCTGTACACATCACACAGACAGACGTGACATGAAGCAACAACAATAATAAAGACTTCAGTATGAGGAAACCAAAACAGAAGCAGAATAGCCTCCATTTTCGCCCTAAGTTATGGAACTAGGAAAAATTGAAATTCTTACAAATAAAGTGTGTGAAGCTTCTCCACTTCAGTATTTCTCCAGTTACACACAGGCCTGTTCACTCACACAGACCTACACACGCACACCACTCTCTCTTCCATCTATCCAATCAGTCAAGGCAATGAGGAGCTGAGTGTCTAGGAGCTATATCTTTTTACTTTACTCTGGGGGGGGTGACATGGCCCTCTAATCATGCAGGATTCTTGGCTATTAATGGTGAGTTTATTTTCTTCTGGAGCAGTTGGATGAAAGAGAGTATTCACGTGTTATTCCTGGTGCTTGAATTACAACTCTTTTTCCTGTTCAGTTAGTCAGTCCTGTTTATTTTCCTTGGAAGCTGAAAAGATAAATGGGTCTGTGATAAAATTTGTCATCACCCATAAATCCTCAGGAGGATGTAGTAATAAATTTGATTTCATAGGTAGACTGTGGAGTTTGGTTCTGTTTCAAGTATTTTTATATAGCTTCATGCCTAGGTGTCTTTCGCATTAGCATGATCTGGAACAATATCCAGATTTCAAGGTCTGGACAGGTTCCACAGAGATAGCCCAGGGGGGCTTGACTCAAGCCATGGGAGTTGAAATCTTTGCAGCTGTTTTCAGTTGTAAACTTCTTGCTTTGTTTTGCAAAACCAGAAAATAAGCCCTAGCCGTGAAAATGTGCTATGAGTCATGGCATTTTATTATCCATAGTGCTGTTGCCTTCCTTGAGTGTTCAAATATTTTCTCTAGTCTTATCAAGTGATTCAGCAACTAGCGCTCTGAGCTACTTATGAAGTCCTTGAAATGATTACGTCCCATTTTAATCCTTTTTGCAGCAAAAATAGTGAAATGTGTCTGTAAGAGTGACAGATGATAAGCACAAAACATGACTGTCTTAAAGCAGATTTTTAAGTGATGACCTGGTGACCTTCCAGAACAAAAATGCAGTGTTTTCTAAATAAAACTTCGATCGGTTGCATAGTCTTCTGCCACTATTTACAACTTGGTTTCACTTTAGCATCAAATTCACATACAGGAAGTCTTTTTCAGTATTACTTTCAATAAAATCTCCTAGCCATGGTGTAAGATAAGGAGGACTTCAGACCAGCAGAGATCTAGCCTTCATTAGAAGCTGCCAACCAGTGATTTCTTACTCTGGGGAATGCCAGCAATATTTCAAATGGGTGTCAGAGGAGAGGAAAGATGGAAAGAGCTAAGGTCCAGGGGGATACCAGCTTGTAAACTCATGTATGGAGACAGTGAAATCCTCATAAAGGATCAGCTCAGGAGCTAGCTGGTGTTGCCATAAAGGATTCAGATTCGATGTTATGCTGTGGGTGGTGATGCTCAGGCAGTCCAATGCAGAGGAGTCTAACGAGCTTGGGCTCATACAATGATGGACAGAGCCCATCAGTCTAGAAGGTGTACCAGTTGTTTTCTCCTTGGTTTGCCTGTGGGAATGGAGAGAAGCATACCTGAAACCAGCAGGTGTGCTGCTACTCCAGAATTTCTAGAGATAAGGAGGATTTTTGTTTCCCTTACAAAGTAGCTGTGACCTTTTAGATGCCAGATGATAATATGGAGGGCTGTCTGAAGTTCTAGCTGTTTAGCTGTCTGTGTTAGGCTGTAAATACTATATATAATTTATTCCTCGAGTGCACATTTCATAAGAATGATAAGATTATCCCTGCAGCCATGAATACCAACATAAAAAATACAATAAAATACCTGCAAATTATTACTATAACAAAGGGATATTTTTCCAAGAGAAAGATGTTAGTATGGCTTTTAAACATTTACTTATTTATTTAACCCAGCCACCCAACTTTTAGTACCACAGGGGATCAGCAGAATATAGATTTGCTCGTTTGTACCAGTAATAGTCTGTCTCTTCCCTCCATATAAAGAAAACTTTCTAAATGTTGAGTGCTTGTCAGTCGGTAACTGATTTAGAGAAGGTGTTATTTATAAAATTACCATGTCAATTTAACTGTGACAGTAACAGAGGCAGGTACCAGCAGATCTCTTCTGATTATGTTAAAATCTCATATATTATTTAGTTTAAAACTGACAGCATATATTAAGGCTTAATGAAGGCTTTCAGTAATTTCAAAGAAGAGATTTATCTTTGCAGATTTTGGGACATTTCAGTCATTTATAAGCACTATGATTTAAACAAAAGTTAATCTCGGGAGGAGTTTCAGCCATATTATTTTAACTTTGAAATAAAAAAGCCTTAGTATTCATTTAAAAAAAAATGTTCTTTGAAAATTAGTTCCATGAAGTCTTGTTTTAAAAGCAACCAGAATAGTGGTTTTGAGTGTGTTTCAGCTTTTTTTCAAAGCATACATTAAAATATCATTACATATGTTAAAAGTAATACCACATCATGAGGAAAAGTTGGAAGCTCAGACTGGTTCATGAAAATGAGTATTGTTTACGGTCTTTTCATAATAGTAGTTAAAATTGACTGGTTGTAATGAATCTGTCTCCTGGAGTAAGGAGAATTTATCACATTCGTATTTCTTAACCATTGCCCAGAGACAAGACAGTTTTCATTTTATTTGTTAGCCTAACACTGTTTTTGTTCGATTGGTGGGGTTTGGGGTTTGTTTGGATTGTTTCTTTTTCAAAGGAGGATTTGTACAATTATCGAGTGTTTATGTTGTATGAGTCTCTCTTCCTCTGAAAACATCTGAAGCCATTGGCTGATTTCAGTCAAATTGGACAGAAGGCTAGAGGTCTCCAAGGTAATTACATTTCGTCCAATTTCATGAAGACAGACAGTCAGGAAAAAATAAGGAATGAGCTTTGAACTATCACAAATTTGCCTCAGGGATGGCAATTTTAGGGAAATGGGAAGTAATTATACTAGAGAAAGAAGGGAAATGTATAAACATATGCAAAGCTTATGGAAAATCTTTAAGCAGATATTAAAAAAACCCAGCCCAACCGATTGCCATAAAGTTTTAGAAATGCGAGGACTGTATTTTTCATTATGCTGCATTTCCTTGTTCTAGCAGAGGAAAGGGAAACGTTGATAGAGCTGCCATAAAATATCCTCAGCTCATCTTATGAGAGAGATAAGAACTGTGATATAGAGAGGATGACTTTTTGATCAACTTCATTTTGAAACTCAGTCAGTCCTTCACAGAAGAATGTTTTCTATTTTGGATAGCGGTATATTTTTTCAAACACTCCAAAGTTGGTATTTTTCTAATTGTGTGTTTTGTATGGAGACAGACACATGGATTAATCTTTAAAATTGAACAAGACAAGGAGCATCAAGTGGTTATGAATCTTTAAATAAGTTTTATAAATAAGCAATTCTGAGATTAATAACTCTGAAGAAATGGAGACTGCACATGTATTGTGCTTCCACATATATTCCTGACATTAACTATTCTTCTTTCGCAGAACAATACACAGCTGAATTTCAACCTTACAGACATCAATAAATCATCAGAACTGACGTTGTATTCACAGGTTAAGAGCACTGTGCTTAATGTGTGGCCACCATGGGCAATCCCCCTTCCCCCCATGTTTTCTTTTTTATAAGCAAAGCTGAAATTCCTTGTGACAGTATAAGCAGTTTGTCTCTATTAGTGTGAAATCACTGTATTGTTAATAGATTGAAGAGTTGTTAATTTCCTAGCTTTTTTTAAGGTCATTGTTATTGCAACGGTACTCTAGCTCCCCGAAGTGTTAACATCACCCATTCCTGCTCACAGATAACATACGCACCATAGTAAGCTTCACTGACATGGCAGCTGTCTTTCCCAAAGGCCTCCTATATCTTCTGAGCCATTAGTGATGATAAAGAGAATGTAGTCTTCTGGTAGGGACCAGCTAGTCCCTTGGCTGTAAGCAGTTGTCTTCCTTCACTGTGGACAGGAGTGGAATAACTATTATTTGTAATAAAAACAAAACCTGACTACAGTGGAGAAAAAATTGCTTTTATTTATAACATAGTTTCCCCATAATTGTTTCAAAGAAAGACAACAGTATGCAGAGAGCATGAGCAATGGAAAATAGTTTGTTGGTGACAGGAATCAGACAAAAGTGAGTAGGTGCGGAAGTACGGTTCTTACGAAACCAAATCTTTCATTATTTTTAATTATAAGCTAAGTGACAGATTATTTAAAGTCCTCAAAAAACTCAATCTTTAATTAGAGTGTGTCCTTTGAATGGAAAACGTGATACAACGTATTCTTCAAAGAAAACAAAGAGGATAATTCCCTTTTTTTATACAAATATCTGAAGTCAGTCTCAATGCAGGGGTTGTTTATATAATATGACATTAAAAGGAATGAAAATTCACATATGCCAAGGCTACTTCAAGGTTGCAAGGCAAGCACTCGCACCCTAGGAAACGCTGTGATGAAGATTGCCTGTGTAACACTGATTTGTCCCCTTCAGGCAGGTGCACTAATATGGTCTTTAATTACCTGTTCACAGGCTGGTATTACCAAACAGCCTTTAACTTCTGCTGAGTCCTGAATGAGCTGCCATACGGTATTTCCTTACAACTTCACCCTTCCCATCAGCTTGTGACTGCATGTAATATTTACAGCACACTGTCCAGTCCTCATGCTGAATGCAGTCATAATTAATAATTTACTCATATGATTTATCCAGATACTTCAGCTCTTATAGCTTATTACTAGATCCACTAAGGGACATGGGTATTTTGCTATCTAGCATTGTAATGCATAATTTGTAAGCATTTGGATCGCTGATTAGCTTGCACAAGCCAGAGTTAAATTCCTTTCTCAGCACTCGGACACCACTGGGCATTGCTGCTACAGGCTATTGCAGAAAATGGGGAAATCTCAGCCCTGCTGAGATGATGTGAATACTTGCAGTAGTCAAGGCATGTCAGCATGAGTCTAATTTACTCTGCCATCATTACATACAGCTCCTCGTATCACACATGGCGGTCAGGAGGCAGTCCACCCCTTCACAGGTTGACTATGAATGCTTGTATGCACAAGAGATGATTGTATGTGTCAGGTCAGAAGCCAGGTGCCTACTGCAGCTCCTGGCGTCTTGACTGAAAATGGACCTAAAATGTTTCTTCATTTGCCCAGGAAAGGAAGATGATTCTGGCTCTTCTATTGTTACAATGGTAAAACCATTGTCTTATTGCTTACCTCTTGCCTGCTGGCTCATAAACTATGGGACACCTAGGTTTACTTCTCATCTGTTTTTGGAGGAGCTTCCATATATTCAAGTACTGTCTTTTGGGGATAATCTTGTGTCTACTATCCAGGTGATGTCTATGTGGGGACCCTGGCAACACCTCCTGCCAGGTGCCACTTGAGACCACTGCCAAGTCTGGGCTATGTGGTTTGCAGCCTGATAGGGTAGATCCAGTGGTGGTTGGCAGCAATAGAGCTGTGGGTGGCCATGAGGTTATGGGTACTGTAGTAGGCTTTGGGGGATGCTTGATTTCCCCGTGATGGTAGGCTTGGGAGAAATGACTCAGTCCCAGCTCCAGGGCAGCAGGGCAGTGCCCTCAGCAAGTGTTTCCCCGACCTGTGACAGCCAGTAATGCTACCCAGACAGACCTAGTGATAGTAGCTGAGGGTAGCATCATTTGCTGTGGGTGTAGTGTTATGGAGCAGCACAACACTGTCAGGGATCTAGGGTGAGAGGCTTAGCATAAAAGCAGCTCCCAAAGGGTGGTGTGTCAGCCCTAACTGAGATTTCTTCTCATTTTCTTAACAGTGCATATCTTCAAGGTCACCAACTATGCTCTGAGCTGGCCCAGAGCCCAGCTAGCCAATGCCCCTTGAGGCAGGATGGCCCTCACAGCCTGCTCCATTCTTAGTGAAATACTTTAAAGTGTCAAATAGAAGAGAGAGCATGACCACCTTGAACCCTGCATGGAAGCAGATCTGAGCTTTCATGTTGCAAAAGGATTTTGCTGTAAAATATATGTCCCTTATTTTTATTATAAACATGTAAGAGCCAATGGTTTATAAACCACTGAAAAATTCTGCTGTGTGCCATGAGAAGCTGTATTATATTTTATAAGTATATAATAATATATAATAAGTATATATTCTTATGCTCTATGTGGCAAACGAACATGGTAACCTAAGTCCAACAATTTGAAAGGTCGGTTAGGTCTTTGGTTTGACATACCTAGGGCATGGTTGTGTAGATGTCTGTGTGCTTCAGCATTCCCTTGGTTGGTTTTGCTGTTGTGAATGCTCTGTGACTGCAGATTATGTCCCAGATGTCTCAAATTAGTTGTCTCCAAATAGGAACTGGGCAATTAATAGCCATGAAGAGGAATTTGATTTAACATGTTTTTATTAGGTTGTGTAGGTAGGATCAACTCTGCCGTGGTTATTGCCCCTTTTTACTTTGCTTGACAGTTGTAAGCTCCCTTTTCAGATGTGATGAGGATGGTCATAGCAACAGCCTTAAGTCATGTTTCTGCTATAAATGGGTGGGATTCTACAGAGGGATGGATGACCTGAATCAGCTCTCAAGGGAGCTAAGCCATGTTTGTACAAAAGAATGTATAGCTTATGTTTAAATAGGTAACTTCATGTTATTTAAGAATAGGTGTTTTACCTAACAGTCTTTGATGCACAATATTAAAAATCCATTTTTATATCATTTTGGGGAACAGTGGTATAAATAGACATATACACTTATATATAGGCAGAGGGCAGAGACATTAAATAAAAAAAGACGGTTTCAAAGGTGCAAAGAGTGGATTTGGCTAGCAGTTTCACTCATCGCCAGGACTTACCCACCCAACCTGCATTGTACAGACTAAAAACTTAACTGCAAAGACATAGAGCTCTTTCAAGCACGGTCTGCTGAAGTCTGAGATGATGTAGAAATGAGGATTTTCAGAGGGGTTAAAATGTTAATTACGTTACAATAAGAAGGGAGAGTGAGTGAATTTGAAATGCTCTAGGTATGTGTAAGGAGTAAGTAATGGGAAAAACTGGAAATGCATTAATATTAAACCTCCACTACATAACTCATCCTTATTGGACACAGCTGTCGATAAAATATGCCCTTACTCTTGACAGGTAGCTCCTGTGTTTTGCTTGTAGATTAGCTTGCAGCCCTGCTCTGTATTCTTTATCTTCATCACTGCACCAGTCCTTTAATTAGGCAGTGAAATCTTCTGCATAGTGATTAGGAAATCACAGTTAAGAAGGTGTTACAAAGAGAGGCTCTGGAAGCTGCTCAAAATACCTTTCAGCTTTGGAAATTCCTCCATCTACTGTGGGAAGGAAATGCATGTCGGATTCATAAGGGAGTGAAAACTAACCTGTGCTCAGTTGCTGTAGAAAATTGTTAGCCTTTTGTATAACAATACCATGCTTAATAAAGATTAGTCTACGAGTAGCTAGCAGTTGTTCCTTCTTGTCACCTGGCAAGCAGAAATTGTCCTGAGATTGCCTACAGAAATTGAAGACATGTTCGACAATGAGTGTTTCTGATTTCAAGACAATTATCTGACATTTAATCCAATCATCAGATTTGTATTCAGGGCTTCAGCTACTTCCACTTAAATAAATAATAGGTTTGTTCTTTGCAATGCTGTTCCTTGTAGCCACTGTTGTCCAATTGGTTTGGTAAACATAGGTACTTCAGCTCCGGGCGATTGGCTTGTACTAACTTTTTAATTTCCCAGTCTCAGCCATTGACTGTTGCCTATGAGTGTATGACACCTTCTCGTCTGCTGCCTTTGCCATTCATGCATGACTCACCTTAGTGGCCCAGGAGGTCATACTAGGTGATGAGAAGGGTCTCAGGCTGGCATGAGATTATTTTGAATACTAGTCTCAATTTTTATTTACTTACATTCTGCATTGGTGTATCGTAAATCAGTGGATAGTCAATATCAAGACTAAAGACCATGTCAGGATTAGACAATTCTGGGGTTAAAGATGCTTGTGCTTTGCCATATAATGACTTTGTGAGTTCCCTCCGTTAAATAGAGAAAGTTGGGCGATAAAATCAAATACAAGGCAAGCAACAGACTGAGCAATAAAATACACCTCACAATCAAACAGTAACACTGAAATTTCTGTGTTGAAGAGAAGAACATGAGAAAGAGATGAGTGGAATAGGCAAAAAGGAAGATGAAGAAGGTTCTGATGTTTTTCTTTCTTACTTGCATAAATGTCAACTTGAAGCCTTGTAGTTCGTTGTTAAAATCTTCTGCTTGCCTCAGATATCTTGGCAGTGTGCTTGAGCAGTAGGAGCCGGCTTTTCTTGCGAAGGGGTAGAGGTATTAGTAACCTTTTTTGAGTGGAGCTAGGGGTTATCAGAACAGTGCTGCTGGACCCAGTTCTTGTAGAGTGGCTGCTTAACTCAGTCATTGAACAGTCAATGCTATAAGTCCAAGATGGGAATAACAATGCTGAGGCTATGAGAGAACTACCTGGTGAATGGGAGGACAATTTGATGATAGAGGAGAAAAGAAAAATACGTGCTGAAGCACGGCTATGAAAATGCATTCTCCAGTATATACTGCTCAATGGCAGGCCACAGTTCTGTTCCAATTCAGCACCCTTTCAAACCCCACCTCTCACTTCAGAGGACGGTTAGACTTTTTTGCTTTGAGGATTTCCTAAGATGAGAATTAGCAAGCAAGGTATAGATTCAAGTGAGTAGCCTAACTTCAAGCTGCATGCCCATTATGTAACCAAGGCTGGCTTGGGCTTTTCTACTGTCTGCTCCTGAGTCTGGACCATTCTGCAGCAAGATTTGTAGGGTGAAAGGGAGGAGGGAGAGCGCTTGCTTTTATGACCTGCTGTAAATTAGACTCCTCAGGGACTGACAAGAATCTTGACGCCCAGTCCTGCTTCAATGATTTTTTATGTTTGTTTTCCATCAAGGTGTTCTCAAATAGCAACACTGACAAGCAGGATCCAAGTCTTTTCCCTTTGAGCACAGAGACACTCACGTACATTTTTGGTGTAACATTAAATTCATTAAGCTCTAGCTAAAATGAAAAAGGAGTGCACCCAAAATGGCCCTTTATAGGTTACAGAAGAAAGTAGTCTTAATTCTGTTTGGATTATATCACATATCAATGTGTTATTGCCATTGTAAAGTAACAAGCTTTTTTTTTTTTTAATTCTCACTACCGTCTGCTAGGTAAAACAAACATGGGGTAAAAACAGGTATATCCATTTATTCCCTCCCTTCCTCCCTTCCTCCTTTTCTTCCTGCCTTCCCCTTCCTTTCCTTCCTCCTCCCTTACTCCTCTTGTTTTTCCTACATGGAAGTGTTTGTGACGACAGTGGAGGACACTGGGAAGGGTACCATATTGAAATAAGGGGAATAGTAAATTATAACCTATAGCTCAGTAGTTAAACTTGTAACTCATACTCAAAATTGGTCTGAGAGAAGAACACTGGAGACGTAATGGGGGCTGGAGAAGGGAGCCCCTGTTCATTTCTGGCCATATTATATAACTTTGATTTTTCCATGCATTTCATAGGAAGTATTCATCATTATTGTTATTGTTTAGGGAATATGGGTGGGTTTTGTTAAAAGTACTACTTGTGAAATATAGAGCGATTGTGGAATCATAGAATCATGAAATCATTTAGGTTGGAAAAAGTCCCAAGAGTTATGAACTAACATTAATAGTTGAACTGACATATAATAGTAATGCATCCTCCAAAATGTTTTATTTCTAGTATTAATAGCACTTACGTCACACAAACTGCAAAAACTCCTAACAAAGGAAAAACAAAGCAGAGTGTTTGCACCAGAGCTCATAGCTGCTCCTTTGACTTTTCTCTGAAGTTACTTGTGACAAATCTGCCTTTCTTTCTGTCATGTGGAAAGTTTAGTGTTCCTGAAAATCTTCCACATACTGTCAGTCATTGACTTAATGTACAAGTGGATTTTCCGAGACACTTCATTCACCCTCACATAATCACAAAAATGTTCTAGCGCTGCATTTTTTCCCCATTTCCCTTCAATCTTGTTCTATTTGAAGCATCTCCCACATAGCAGTTGCATTAGTAAGTGTGTGTGGTGGGGTTGAGGGTAGAAGAGGCTGATCTTCTCTTCCTTTTAAGACACAAACTATGCCTCAATGACAGTAGTTCAAAATTGATCAGAGTTCTGAGTCAGCTTAATAAAACCTTTTTAGTGACTGACACAATTCATTAAAATTCAATCCTTCATATATAATGAAATCACATTGCATACAATAAAGCTTTCATGCAAAAGATTCAGCTGTGTTGCTGCTCTCATCTGCCACAGTATTTTGATTTAAAATTTAAGCATCTTTTTGAACACGCTCTACAAAACTCTAAAATAATTAGTGTATCTTAAATAATTAGGCTTTAGCAAAGTTGAAATTCTCCCAATGACAGACAAATAACTTCATTAACACTATTAAAATGTATTTAATTATAGCAGTCAGCTGCACTGCCAAGTCATGAAAAGGTGTGTGAAAACACTCCTCGGCTGTGTGGCCTCCAGCATGTAGCATCGGAAAATGGATTTGTAGCTAAGTGAATTAAGTCCTTTTGCCTAAAGGCACAACTGTTAGGTGCACATTTCGTGTGCCTCTGTGGGTACGCACACCACACCTGTTGCTTGATCCTCTGCTCCTTTCTTTACTAATGTCTCTAGTACACAGCTTTGAGTTTGCTTTTTTAAGGGTTTTTTTCCCCAATCCTTGTTCATTTTTTGTCTTTTTTTTTTTGTAGTCGTTGTTGTTTCATTTCAATCTTTCGATTATTTAACGTTATCATTATAAATCTTTCATCCCTACATATCCTGACAAAATAAACCCATCATAAAAACTGCCATTTTTCTTCAAAATAAGAAGAAAGCTTATTAAAAAGAAACGTTTTGTTTTTTTTTTTGGTAAAGATATGATGTACCAGTTACTGCTCTTTTTTATAGCTGTTCAGTTCCTCTAGATAAAAGATCCACATGGAGTAGTCAATCATTAGGCCAGCAGATGTGGAGTTTCTTACACTACAGGATGCATTGAATGGCTTAACAGCTTCAGGAGAATGCTTAGGGGCACTTTCACCAATGCCATTCATAGAATTTAATGTTTAAAGCAAATTGCACTCCACACTTTGGACTTGGGCACTAAGTTATTCCTGCACTTTGAACGCAAGCATATTTTGAAAGCCTGAAGTTAGACAACAGAGATTTTTATCAACTAAAAAGCGTTGGTGAGAAAACAATGTGATTGTGAAGGAATTATTTTCAACAGATCATGAGATAGCTGTGGAAATTAGGGTTAAAGGATGGGTGGGGAAGGAGAATGGATGATGCCACAGCTGTGCTTGGCCCTAGTTCTTCCTGCATTAGAAGATGAACTGGCAGAACAAACCACTAAAATGGGTTTCTTGTGAATTGAACTCCTTGTCCTAAATCTGGAGGTGAAGATGTTACATAAATGAGAATAGGTAATGTATTTGCATATTCATAGCAAAGTGGTTTTGACAGTTAAAACTGGAACTAAGTACAGATGAAATTAAATATTTATGGACGTTTAATGGCATGGTCATTATTGTTATGGAATTGGTGCAGCCCTTGGGATTTCAGGTACCTCTGGCATTTCCATTAAGAGTGAAAAAGCAGCACAGTCTACCTCAGTGCAGAATATTTGTGTGCCAGAAATGGGATATAATTGCTACAGACATAAGTAATTGGAGGTTACTTGCTAGACTTGTTGGGCAGGTAAAAACTGCTCTGTTCACTGAGATATACAGTGCAAGCCTAAGTTGTTCCATGTTCTCCTGCCTCCCTGCCAGAAGTACAGTTTTGCCATGAAGTGCTGCATATTGAGTTTGGATATTTTTCTGTTAACTACAATGAGCAGCAAAAGTAGGCAGCACAGAAGCAACATTTGGTACTGAAAAAGGCATAGCTCTAACGGTCAGAGGGGAACATCATCCTCGTGAGCCTTCTAGAAACATGTGGTTTTATTCTGGTTGTGGTGACTGTATGCTCCCAAATCATGGGGAACTTAGAAGCAGATTGTCTTGACAAGCTCTTAGGGAATTAAATGTGGTGTACCTGTTAGCGTCTGCTACAGGTTACTAACTCACACCAGAAACAAGTTTTGGTTTCTTGGGGAAAAGAACACTGAGCTATTAGGAGGTTGTTCTGTCTTTGCTGTGCTGGAGGTTTTGTGTTGACAGTTATTATTTCTGAAACCTGGTAGCTGTTGTTACAACCTCAACTACTGCCTCCACCAGCAGTTTCCTTTCAACTTGAGGGCTAGAATAAAGAGATAAACAAGAATGGAAGCAAATATTTGGTCCCAGTAGCCACCACTGCCGTTACTGATTTTGCTCTACAAGCACATAAACCCAAATCAAAGTATTTAGTTGTCTAGATGTATTGAAAAAAGTGATATTTAAAGAAACTAGTATGGTTCTTGAAGAAATTTTTAATACTTGAGAAAGGAGACTAGTAAATACACTGCGCTGGTCTTGTGTCCCATAAATAATTAATCTTCTTTAAACAGAGTCTTGTGGTGTACTGTGGTGGCATTATGTGCGAATGACAAAGGATGGGGATGCAACGTTTAGATTGAAAATAAATATTGATAACTGTAAAAAAACCACATCCTGTGCTCACAAAGACATGATTCCAAAATCTGGAGAAGGGAAAGAGAAGAAAGAAGGATTTTAAAGGCCTGGGCCAGTTGCTAAACTTGGAGGTCATTGTTAAGAGTACATATCCTAAACTAGCAATGGTAGAAAACCGATAGAGGAAATGAGAATATCACCTTTAACAAGCACTCAGCAAGGGCTGCCCAGAAAGAGTTCAGATATATTAGAAGCAACAGGAATCCTAATGATTTGTATTATATTTAGTAGTCTGTTAAGAAGGATGTGGAAAGGATACAAGGACTAGATAATGCATTAGTATTTGGGGGAGGAAGAAAAGCAGACAGCTAATGCAGTCGCATTACATAATCCTGAAATATGGTTTTATTTCAAAAGGAAAGGAATGGTGATGATGGCACAAGTAGAACCATACTGCCTATTTGCTTAAAACTGTCTTAAGATGAGACAGATTGGTCACGCAGTTGTGAACCCAGCATTTCCGTCTGGCCTTCGTTATTGTACTTTGCTGTATGAATTCAGTATTAGACGATTTCATGGTCTCTGTCTGGAAACAGACAGAAAGCTCACTCTCTGAAGAGTGAGCACACTTGCTTCTTCCTACTCTGTGCAAGTTTATCCAGTTTCTTAAGTCACAGCCTGCGTCTCAAAGAACTCCCTCTAATTGGCGATTAGCTTGCATCTATCAGTCTTGACATTAGGAGGATTGACAGTTGAGACAGATGTCCGAGCTTATTCAATTAAAACTCCAGTTGCATCCATTGCCAACCTTATGTCAGGTCAGTCCCTTCAAATGCAATTTGCAAAGCCCCGAGCAGGGGCTTTTCCTGTACATTTTCAAACCTGTGGTTTTCTGGTTGTTTAATTCAGCATGCAGGTGGAATCAAATATAAACTTTCTCTTTATTTCGCTATCTGCTGCTCTAGAGCATGGGTTCACTATATTTTTTTTATAGCATGAACTCTTCTAAATGTGTCATGCTAATGCTTCCTGATTCACTAGTCAATAGCCATAGATAGCATTTCCAAAGGTTTTATTAGCTGTGTTCAGGTAAACAATTCCTTTTATTTATTTTTAAATTCAAATCCTTTATGTGAATCCCACAAAAAAAGATTAGTTTCTCATTCAAATAAATGATTCGTTAGCCAGATAAAATCTGCTTGCAGTGTGACTATTAAGGTGCTGAATAAATGCCTTTTATACATCAGAAGGATTTCATTAACAAGTCAGAAAGGGCATTTTGACTTGTTTCCAAATTGGTACGAGCCTTTTTCACTCTCACTGTTCAACACAAAGGCAAACAAGAGGGTTTGGTTTATAATCTCTCAGAAAACCACAAAAAGAGTATGGGGGGTATCTTATTTTTTCCAGTTGCATTGCAGGGAGGAGAAAAGATGACGCTAGTTCGGTTTTGTTCTCTGAAAAAATACTGAATTATTTCATAAACACTGGAATTCTTGTGAAGAGATTTCATTATGGGTGCCCTCATGAACAATCTATTGATGTTGTTAGCCTCCTTAGTGAGCTGGAAGAAAGTTGTCCCTCAAAAGAAGGTGGAAAGGATTAAAAGTGCTGAAAAAAATCCCCAAGAAGAGGAGATTAGAACATCAATGCTTCTTCTGTCTTTGTACCCTGCTGGACTGCTACCACTCATGAAAGTAGAAGGTGCAACATAACATTTCATAACTCAAAGGGAAGTGATCTAACTGGTAATTGAACTAATAACAGATGTTTAGCCAAAAACCAGTATGAATGGTCTTGGATCACCAATTTGTTTCTGTTGTTCACCGTAGCACTTTGTTGTATTGTTAATAACAGCAAATAACTTCTTCCCAGTGAGGGTGACAAAGCACTGGAGGGGGCTGCCCAGGGGGGTTGTAGAGTCTTCTTCTCTGGAGACATTTGCAGACTGCCTGTACTTGGTCTGGGTGATCCTGCTGTGGCAGGGAGATTGGACTGGCTGATCTTTCCAGGCCACTTCCAATCCGTAATGTTCTGTTCTGTGACCTGGTCTAGGTGGTCCTGCTGTGGCAGGGGTATCTGAGGTCCCTTCTGATCCCTTCTGATTTTATGATTCTATAAAACCATATTTGGATTCAGTCTTATTGCCCCTCATTTTTTTCTACTCTCCCTTTTTTCATTCAGAGGGGTTTCATGGAAGTGGAGAATACGTAGAGGTAAATTATTTGAATAGTTTGAGCCCCTAAACAGTGTAGAAAAGAATTTAGAGAAAAATTAAATGGAGTCTTTATACTGGTACTAAATAGTTCAGGTGTGTTTTGTATATCATCTGTCAACTATTTACTGGTGTACA
Organism: Upupa epops; assembly: GCA_013397515.1. Classification (NCBI taxonomy): domain Eukaryota; kingdom Metazoa; phylum Chordata; class Aves; order Bucerotiformes; family Upupidae; genus Upupa; species Upupa epops. The sequence continues at coordinate 42,171 of VZRI01002314.1, read as the reverse complement.
AGTACTTAATTTGTCTATGTCATATTTCCTTTGAAAATCCCGTTTCATTCCTGTTTGATGCTCTAGTTTGTGTTTATGGGTATGCCTGCTTTTTCTTTTACGTGCTACAAGTACTCTGTTTATGAAGGCTCATTTTTCCTCACACTGAACTGATACTCTAATTGGTTCCATAGCTCATATATAGCAACATGCTTCAAAAGTGCAAGTTATGGCTATATCCTAAAATATTACATGCTGAACTTTAATCAAACTGAATTTTAAATGTATTTAAAAAATACAATATGTGTAATGCCTTAGTCTGTTTAACTTTTCAAGTTGTGTGGGTAATAAAGGCTGGAGGAGTTTCAAAAGAAAGACTTCTTTGCTTGTTGCTATGAAGGAGTTTTTTCTCATGATAAGCACTTCTTTTGTTCTTTACTTTCCAAATAACCTTGAAAATTTATAGGCTGAACAAGCGGGGCATGCTTATTGAGAACGTTCAAGGTCAGAAATTGAAAACCTGCTTTTTTTATAGTATCTCAAGAGTTGATGTAGAGGTTTTATGTCTTCCTTTATTTCAAAGCACAAAAAGACTTCTGCCTTTCTTTTAGCACAATAATAGTACAGGATTGTTGCTATTTTTATCCTTATGTATAACTAAAGCCTCAAAACTAAACTGATAATTTACCTTAGATGCATCAACTACCATGACTTGGTTCACTTAAATGATTTTGTATGGACATGCATGTGTGTGCGTGTGTTGCTTCGTAGTGGTTCTCCAAGAATTAACCTTATACCAATGGCATTTTCTATTCCTGTGCGCATTGTTTCTGACGGGCAATAACTGGTGAGGGCTAGTGAAAGGCTTACAAAAGCTTACTGGCATTTGAGGGGGTCCTCTTGGGCAGTGTGGTGAATATACCAAAGAAGCTGAACAAGCAAGACAACAGCCATGGGGACCGGTGACCAGCTGAAAGTTCCTCTAGCATTTTGACAAAACTGAATGGCAAGTTCTTTGACAGTGGCTGGACACTGACTGTTTAGGGAGGGCAGAATGCTGGACACAGGTGCAGATGGCATTCNGGAGAAAGGGACCTGGGGGTCCTAGTGAATAGCAGGATGACTATGAGCCAGCAATGTGCTCATGTGGCCAAGAGGGCCAACAGCATCCTGGGGTGCATCGGAAGAGGGGTGGTTAGCAGATCAAGAGAGGTTCTTCTCCCCCTCTACTCTGCACTAGTTAGACCACATCTGCAGTATTTTGTCCAGTTCTGGACCCCTCAGTTCAAGGACAGAGGGCTGTGAGAGGGTGTCCAGTGCAGAGCAAAGGAGATAACAGCTGCCTTATGAGGAAAGGCTGAGGGAGCTAGGTTTCTTTAGCTTGGAGTAAGAGGAGCCTGAAGGGTGACCTCATTTATGTGTACAAATATGTGAGGGAGGGGTGGGTGTCAGTAGGATTGAGCCAGGCTCTTCTCAGGGTCATCTGGTGATAGGACAAGGGGCAATGGGTGCAAACTGGAACAGAGGAGATTCCATATAACTGTCAGAAGGATCTTCTTCCCAGTGAGGGTAACTGAACACTGGAACAGGCTGCTCAGGGCAGGTTATGGAGTCCTTCTCTGGAGATGTTCAAGACCCGCCTGGATGTGTTCCTGTGTGACTTGGCCTAGATGATCCTGCTATGGCAGAGGGGTTGGACTAGATGATCTTTAGAAGTTCCTTCTGATCCCTAATGATTCTGTAATGCTATGGTAAGAGTCTCTTGTCATAGGAAAGAAGCCAGGAAGTGTACAAACAGAAGGAGTGGATGAACATGCTTAGCAGTATTTACGACATACTGCACCACCATCAGTAACAAGTGACGCCAAGGAAACACTGCAATGTGATATCATTTGACCCTATCTGCATAACACGTTAAGGCTATGCTAACTACAGCTAAGGTAAAAATTATTATTCTTCAGTTGAGGCTTAGGAAACGCAAACAACTCTGAAGCTCTGATTGATGGTGCCCAGATAGCTGGGTTTTATAAGTAACTAGAATCCACAAATGCTGTTGTTTTTGACTCTTTTCCCCCTCTGATACAGTGTGAAGGTGAAAACTCAAAAAAATCCTTTCCCAAGAGAATTTCATACTAAAAGATTGTCTAGAAAACCTGAAGTCAGAGCCTGTATCTGATCTCTTTTCACACTGGGGAAGCTTAGCAATAAATGGATCCTGCTTGGGATATAGCCATAGCAGTGCAAACAGATTTGATCACATAAAAGCTTTACTAGAACTAATATCAGGCAGAAGCAGAATTAAGCTGCTTGTTTCAGCTCTGGAACAGTGTTCAGAAATGCAAGATTTAAGGCTTGTCGATTCCCAGCCCAAGCTGAGTCACTTATTATCCAGTTACATTCAGGGCAGCCTAGCCTCAAAAGGCTTATTGGCACAGCACAGCAGCATGTTAATGCGGCTAGACTGCTTCCAGAACAGGACAAATAATTTCCTGCAGTACTGTATAGGCTTGCTATTCTGGGACCTCTCTCTTGATCTTCCTTCCGTGCTCTAATTACGTAGCCACTAATTCTTCTGCATCCTTCATTCTGAGGAGAACTGTGTCATGCTACTAATTTAATAATGCACACTACCTTTTTACAATGTTAAAAGTGCTTCAGTCAGCACTTGAAAACTTAAGCGGCTGAAATTATTCAATATAACTAGAGTCCTGTTAATTTGAAATGGTTCGTGGTTTGTTTGGGTTGGGGCTGTGGAGAAGAATGAGTGATGTCAGTCAGGTTGCATTTTAACAAACTGGAACTGCAGGTAGCCAGTCTCTTGATAGGCAGCTGAAAATACAGGGATTGAGGATTTAAGCTTTAGGCCCTGTATTTTGTGTTTTTCTACATCACTTATTTGTCAATTATAAATGTGAACACTATGTCATAATTCACTGGAGTATTGATGCCACATGGTGATGCTTTTCAGTGACAACGACAAGTGAAAAGGACAGTGAAGTGTCAAACTATATATATCTTTTGAGCACTATCTGCTCTTGTTGAACAAGAATATGCTTTCATAATGTGAACTTGTGTTACAGTTGACATTATGTACAGCTAAAGTTCAAGGGTTCTGGTCATTATTGACTCACTGTTTAGTTGTCATATGGTAAAGATAATATTAATTTATCTTAAAAAAATCATTAGCCTAGGTTTTGAGAGTATTTTTAGTTCCTATGGGGCAGAATGCATATATGTGAACTAAGGCTTAATTTGTTTTGTAAGCCAACTGAGGTTTTTCTCTCCATTTTTTAAGAGAACTTGGCTCTTCAAAGCTCTCTGTTCCTGTATTATGTTACCAGCAATTAATCCTTTCATTGAATAAACAGATAGATAGAAGATTGGAATTCTAAATGATGGTGCCAACGTTATTTTCTCTCCTGTTATTGACATGGTTTGTGCACTGCACATCGTCATGCTGTTCATAACTGACAAGTGAAGCAAGGGGAAAGAGCATATTCCACCTGTGGTGAAAATCTGATAAGCTTGGACAGTAAGCTCCTGGGTTTCTGTGACTTACCTGGGCAGGAGGCAAATAAAAACCTTGTTTTGTGTTTGGTTTTCCTACTGTTTGTGATGCTAGCTTCAAAGGTCTTACATGTAAAGTGTAAAATGTTAATTGTAGGGTGGTAAAATAGGCTCGTTGTAAAATTGCTCACACCTTTTATAGTGGGGGTTGTCTGACATAGAAGATCACACAAGTTTGAACCAAAGATTTATGACTGCAATATATTTAGAAGGACAGAATTTTAAGGGGGAAATGCAATTTTCCCTACTAAATCTGACACTTCTTTCTGCATGGAAACTCTTATGAATTGCATATAGGCAGGTATAGAAAAAAAAAAGCTTCCTCTAAAGGTGATTGTAGATAGACCCTTAAACCAAAACCACGAGAAGAGATGTCATGATGGTAATTTTCTAGTTAATAGACAGTTTTCAGCAAGCCTGTTTTGTGAATAATACTGATTAGACATAAATCTGTATCACTTACCTTTCAGTCCTGGAGAAAATACAGTCTGTGCTAGCTTTATAGGATAGCAGCTGAATTAGTTGCCTGGTATTCAGTGTGCAGCCACATGGGTCCTCACACTGATAATGAGTGTTTGTTACAGAGGCAAGAAACAGAAGAGCAACTCCTTTTAAAGAGTTAATCAGGGAAACATTGCTCCAGCACTTCAGCAATCACACTAAAAATAGTTGTTAGTAATTAATCTATTGTTAGCATTGCCTTTCTTTCACTTATCTTAAAAAGGCTCTGAAAATGTTCTTGTCCCACAGTCTGGCAATCTGGTACCAGGGGTTAACCATGAGTTTCCTATTGTCTGCTCTCCAAACCACCTTCACATTTTCTATTGACTCTGGCTACTGCTTAATGATTCAGCAGGTCTAGTTATCCTCCTTCAGTGCCTCCATAAACCCAGCTTCTTACCATAAGCTCCTGTTGTACTTTAATACATACAGACCCTCTCGAAACCCACAATTACCCTTACTTCTGCTCCTTTTTCTCCTCAGTCTCCTGAATCTCTTCACTGAAACCCAGCTCCTCATTATGCAAGTTCAGTGTTTGTTGCCTCAGCCTCTTACCTCAGCTAACAAGCTGGCATCTATTTACTCCTTAGACACCTTCAGCTTCCATTTGCCACATCCAGCACAGCTTGAAACAGTTTGTTTTGCTATAAATTGGAGTTTACGGTAACACAGAATGTATTTGGAAATGTCACAATATTTAAATAACAAACTTCCATACCCATAAATAACAAAAAAAACCATAAGCAGTGCTAACAAGATTACTCTGTTTCTGCAGTCGTAATGACTTACATAGGTCCTAGTCTGCAACTAAAGTCTCTTTAGAAATCCAGAAACCTCTGCTAACTTCAGTGGGTCTCATATCAAGCCATATGCTTTCAGACACGCTGCCAGACAACCCACCATCATCCATCTTTATCTTCTATTTATTTTTATTGTTACAGCTTGGAATTGCATTTTTCCTCTTTTATTCTCAGAACTTACTTTGTTTTTACCACAATCTCTTCACATAACAAATTTGCAAAGAAACAGATGGTGATCTTACTTTCTGTGTGGTGAAAGGACAACACTTCTCAGTTTCATAAGTGAAGTGAGACCCTTGTGGTATTCAGTACGCTTAGAAGGATATATCAAACGTTAGAACCCAGAGACAGTGCCTTTTTCATTACAGCAGAAACCCTGTGTTATTTCATCAGAATGGCAGAGTTACATTATGGCCTGGCTATGAGGAGGGAGCCAGTAATGACACACGGTTCTCACGGGCGGCTAATCTGGTTTTAGTACAAACAAGACTTCAGTGAGAATATTTGTTTTCAAAAACCACTATTACTCTTCCATTTATTACTCTTCTGTGTTCTTTGTTTGGAGCACTGATCATAAAATAGCTGTTTACCATTGGGTAAAACAGCTTCTGGAGTACAATATCTTTATAGATGAGTGGGTAATTTCTGGTACTTTCTTGATCTTAAATTTCAACTACGAGAATAAAGGTTCTTGTGATCTTGAAAAATATAGTTCAATAAGAATACTATTTCCCAAAGTCTATAAGGAGGAAGTCTAGGGAATGGAAACACTTTTTTCCTAATTTAATGACTTTGTGTGTTCATTCATACTAAATAAACTACATTGCAGAGTTTCTTTCTATTCTTGTTCACTAACATTACAGATCTTAAAGTGATATGATTTTTAATAATTAGGGCATGATCTTTATATTCTTGCTTTCTTCTGAAGATTGCATCTCTTAATGGTAACTGTCAAAGATGGTGAGACCTAATGCTCTTTCCTTCATACATATATATTGCCATATGAAAGCTTAAGATGTCTGTTTAATTTCTTGTAGTTTTTTTGATTGTATGTTTTAGAAGTCACACCAAGGACAGCTTAAATAAGCAAAATGAAGTTCTCAAGTGTCTGAAGCTTGAAAAAGAAAAATAAAGATGAGAGCTTTTCTGTTAAGGAAATACTTAAAGCCAGTTTGAAGTTAAATGTTAGCTTCTATGATGGTGAACGTTAGGTTCAATAACTGCAGATGATAAAAACACTAGCTGTTTTTCACACATGTATGTGATGAGAGAAATTGTAATAAGTATCCCATGCCAGCAGCAGCATACTCAGCAACAGCAATAACTGTTAATCTTGAAATAGCTGCTGCTGCTTCTTCAAAGTGAAATTTAAGAGTTCTCCGTATAAGAGCTATGCTTGCTAACACAGAAGATGGGTTCATGTCAGTCTACAATAAGTAAGGTTTTTTAAAATCAGTGCTTGTGACTGTACTAATCCTGAGTACTGTAACAATATCTGATGAACATCAATCACTAGACATTATATTAAAATCCATCATATGCCCAATGGCTTGTTTCCCGATTGCAGCTCTTAAAATTTTAGATATGTGGCTTTTTAGTTGTTTCTTAAGACTACTGGAAGAAAAGAGATTCATTTTAGCATAAACTTCAGCTTATTTGGCTTATGTGCCCACACATTGTTTCTGAGTTTGGCTTTTCTGCTGAAGTTGACTGACAAAAAAACAGCATGCGGTTTTTTTACCACAGTCAACAATGTTTATATAAACCCAAGTCTTTAGTACATTTCTAGTTTGATAGTAAAATTCCTCTGCAGGGCTGTACTGGCCCTCTACCTGAGAAACTGCCAAATAATTCCTCTGATATTTTTATTTTCACAGTTCTGAACTCTTTAGATTGCTATAAACCGATCAACCATTGGCTATGTGATTCATCTTCTAAACATGTTGGTTGTTTGCTGACAGCTTAGCTGAAGTTCTACTCCATGTCTGTCTGTATCACATGAATTTCTCAGGCAGATCTGATCACAACTTTTCTTTGACATTGACTGCTGAAATAAAAAGTACCACAAATAAGAAAATCTGCAGTGTTGGGTACCAATAATGGAATTGCAATCAGAATTACAGCGTGAAGTCCCCACTGTGCTGCTGACTGGATTTGAGTGTCTGCTATATTAATTCATTTTAACAAACACTGATGAAAGTAAATGTCAAATTACACTTAATTTAAATAAAAAGTCTGGCAAGAACAAAGGGCCAACGTAATCACCCCTTTGTGATCTACAGCATAGCTGGTGGCCTCAGGAGAAATGCAGTGATGACCCACAGAAGTACTGCTTAAGAAACTTATGAATGGTGAAAGAGCACGGAGGATGAACTTAGAGTTCTTTGGGATTTGAGGCTTTTATAATCTAGACATACAGTGATAGTTGCTGTAACGTTATTCCTTGTCTCTTTTGTCATGTCTGGGAGAGGTTTGAAGTAAATCAGCTTGTCAGTTAAGACTGGTACATTCAGCTTGATTTGCTGAAGTCAGCAGAACAGCTTCAAAGGTTACATTTTAATGTGTGTTTATGCACCTTCGTTAATTCCTTAGAATTGAGGTGTTGTATAAGCAAATTCAATGGCAAGTAGAGAATTTAATTCATAAAGTAGAAAATTGAATACATATTTGCTTATTTTATGCTACTTTGTGTATATAGACAGGCAGGTATTTCCACAATATTGCTTAATAAATGCATTATGTGTAGGAATTGGGAGAAAATAGACTGTTTTAATGTACCAGTGTTTTGGCATCTCATGGAACAGCATTTCTCTGAATATAAGTATTTAAAATTATTTTTACAGTCTTCTGTCTATACCTACTGAGCTATAGTTTTGAATATAGTAATAAATTATCTTATTTTGCTGAATATGGAAATATACTTCGTAATCTCCTGCCAATTAGCTTTGCTTCTCAGGAGTGCTTCTGAAGCATTCATTGCTGTTGTAAAATTCTATTAAGATAAGAAAATACAGACTGTTAGACTTTACTTAATTTTTCTTGAGACTATCACTCACTGTTTCTTCCAGTGAGCTGGGAAGAGAGAGAGAGTGTAATTTGTACTTTCTAAAGCTTTTGATTTGAACTGATTGGTATATTCTTTCAAAAAGCTGAGTAAGTTTTATTACAGTACAAACATGACCTTCAGGAAAAGGTTAAAGATAACTTTAACAAACTACTTTCCCAACCACTCAAAAAGAAACAGTTAGAAAATGACTGGTCTCAGCTCATCAGGTAAGTAGCCCTCATTAATTGTCTGTTACTGACATACTCGTTATCAGACAATTGACAATTGCTGATATTGAGTCTGGAACAAGCATACACAACCAACTAATGAAATAGAAATGCCAGAATTAAGATGCTGCTAGTTGTCTTATGTAGCTAATGAGAAAAATTCTGTAGCCACACTGGTAGTTCCAAGTGGTTTAATGGGATCCTTTATGGGGTTTATAGACAGTAAGATCATGCAGTTTAATTATTTCCAGCATCTTAATGTGGTCTTCGTTCTTTTCACCTTTCACATAAGGAGACTCATTACTTTTCTCCAAGGATCCAGTATGATAGACAAAATGTCAGAAATAATTAAAACTAATGATGGCCACACACAGAGAAATGTTGAGTAGGAATGCAGTCTACCTGGTATTAAAAACTCCCCCTGGAAACCTGAAATTAAATGCTTCCCAGTTGTATTTGGAGTCCTCATCAGCCTCAGAGTTGCATCAGTAGGCTAGTGTGTGACTTGGGCACCCTGATAAATCAGTTCATGGGAAAGAGGTCAGGTATTTTCCGGCCTCACATTGTTTAGGCTGTCTTTATAACTCTTTGGATAGAGTGATTATTTTGAGGGAGGCGTACCTTCACTTTAAAATCCAACATCCTGAAATGTGTTGTCGTGGTCCCCAGGCCCCTTTGGCAATAAGAATTATGCTTGGCTATGCTGTAGCAATGGTAGGGCTTCTACACCAAAAGTCATTATTTGAAAACAGATTCTTTGCAGTTGTGACTCACTGTATGTGCTCCAGCAGGTTTGCCTTCGCGAGCCTTGGCAAATTTTCGTATCAACCACATAAGTAAAAAGGTTTTTCCTAATACTAAATAGTTACAACATAACACCCACTACATTTTCCTTTCAGAATACAAAGAAATTTGAGTAAGATATTGTCTTCAAGTGGAATATGAACACTTAGCTCTTTTTTTTTTCAATCTTTTGAAATCATTCTCTGAAATTGAACTGATTCTGTTTCTTAGCTGTGCCTGTAGCTCAGGCTAGTTGTTATTGTTAAAGGCAACTAGATTATTAAACAACAACTAAACAAAACTCTTTTGACTTCAAAATGAGATGCTTTATATCATCCACTTAGGTGGATATGCTGGGCAAACGTCATTTACACTTAATCAGGGGCTGCTTTCATTTGCAACTCTGAACTTTTAACTTGCCTAGTGAGTAGGCAGAATGTTACTGCCTTTGGTCATAGGATGGGGATAAAGTGAAACTAGAGGGTCTGAAATTTACAGCCAAGGTTTTCAGAACATCTCTTTGTCTGACAGATTTGTTTGCTTCAAGCGTGGAACCATATTGGACAAACAGTGATCCAGCATGTTGTGTGAAGATAGTAAAATAATTTGGCAGAAAATGAACCCCCTTGTGTTCCAGGTTATCCTCAGATGTCAGAGGGGTTGAGGGCAGCGAGGTTAAAATTCTTGATGACACCCGATTCAGAGCGGTTAAGTCTGGTTGCATTCAATATATTGAACTGCTATGACTACAGAGGGTCAAATAGCACACTGTGCTGGTGTGTTTTGGTACTGTAATGAAGCTGTAATGAGCAAAGTTCAAACAAAGGACAACATATTGTCAAAAGATGACAGACTGTTTGCCCAGGGTTAGAAATACTCAACTTATCAGCTCCAAGCTGTTCTGATGTGCCATCACATTCCCATCTCTTGCAGTAACATCCCCCAGAGTGTCTCCACTCCATCTTTCAGGTAGCTACTATGGCTGCAGGTCTTACTGCTCAGGAGCTCTCATAGAACAGATTCCTTATGTATCAGCTGTACCTCTCCCTGAAAGCCTATTTGATGCTGTACCCTTCCTTAATGTTTGAACAATGCCTTACTTTTCATATAATTCCATTTCCAAGCCACCTCTGGTGGTCATTCCACACAACTGTGGAGCTTCTGGTAAGAGAACATGGCAAGTGGAGGATGAAAACTTGGTATGAGAGTTGGACAGTCAGTCACAGTACTGTTCTTAAGTGATCTCTATAATGGATACATCAGGCATAAAGCAGTTCCCTTTTTCACATTTGCTGTGTGGGCAAAGAGGGGTTGCAAAGATAAATGTGGAGAGTACCTTATCACACTACATCTATCTCAGATGGGTTGTCCTCATCCAGATAATTTCCAGTCAAGAAACCTATTAGTTTTTCCCACCTTTTAGCACTCCTTCAAGAAAAGGAAGCAAGGCAAAACAAATGGTCAATCTGCTGAAACACTGAGGTAAAAATATCTGTCCCTCAAAGAGTAAGTGCTAGATGGAGTAGTTATATTGATTTGGAATTAATATCAGAAATATGAACTGCATTCTTCAATATGTATTATTTACATTATACTCACTAGAAGTCTTGTTTCTATAATGTTTTAACCACAATTAGATGAGATGTAAAAAGACTAGGAACAATGTGTCTAAGCCTGATGTTGCTTAAATACAGATTTTGGAAATGTTTGCTTTAACCCCTGAATCTTGCTTTTCTCAAATCTCAGTGAATGACATTTAGAAACTCTAAATTCAAGTGAAGTGGTTACCAATGGTTATAATTTCAAACACATGAGCATCTTATGTGTATGAATCTGTATCTGTCATCTTTTCAGTGCATTTATCTCTTCCAGATGAGGCAAATACAAACATTGCTCAGAAGGTGGGGTGTTTTTCAAACTGAAATACTACTGTCTTTGCTTCTTGCGTTCCTGGACTTCCTAGTTGTAATATATGCCATTTTCATTTAAGACCTACAAAAGGCCTATTAAAAGAAATCAAGTAAGCATTAAGAATGGTCCTTCCTTCACCTAAAGCTATAAGGGCTCCTTTCCTTTTCCACAGTATTAGCAATAGTGCTCATTTATCTTCTAATGCTGAATCCTCATCTTTCACACTCGATGAAGCATTGCTCTAGGATAAATCTTGTGGCATTCTGCTTTGTCTTTCATAAATGTTAATAAACCAATTACATACCAACTGCATGGCATTGCCAGCAATCTACCTCACTAGTACATTTAACTGATGCTACTTTTAATTTTTCTTATCAGATCTAACTTTTCTCCCTGTCTTTTTGACAGCTGTGACTGAAGTGGAAATTGATTCTAGCTTTTTAAGATCACTTTGTCATTAGGCTTACATAGCTATATTCAAAACCACTGATAAAAAGTGCTGATGGACGAGGTGCAAGGATTAAAACTATGCCCCGTTTGTGTCTGGATGTGAGGCAATATATCTGCAAGATTGAATTCATTTTCTCCTTGCTGTTGCTAATGCCGTTCTGGAAGATGAAAATAGAACCTGCTACTTTCCCAGTATTTTTAGTGCATTTCCATTTGTGAGACTGTTCACCAGTGCTAAAACTGCATGCCCTATTTTTTTTTTTTTTTACTTTCTTTTTTTTGTGAGCAAAAAGTAGAATTCTTTGGAAAAAGAATATTTATATCCACAGAGTGCTGTAAGAGAAATAGAAGAGAAAATAGAGGAAGAGCTCATGAAATTTTGTACCCAGCATGCAGATAAAGTGACAGGCTTGCACAAAAATTTGTTCAACTTTGGCTGGAGGAAATATATAAAAAAAATTAAGAAGGATGACCTAAATAGCAGCTTCTGCTTTCACCCACACACAGCTTCAAACCACTGTTGGTTTATTTGTCTTCTGTTTGGAAAGCTAAAATCTAGCACGCTTTGCCTCTAAGTAAGCCTTTTGCAACTGTGGCGCTGAAGAATGGATTTCAGGATGTGGTTGAGTTCAGACCTTGAAAAGAAAACAAAATTGCTCAATTAGACTCTCCAGAAGAGCTTCATTTGTCGTACTGAATTACACTGGTCACTGGCTACCATTAAGAAAGGAAAAGCAAAGGAACAAGGGATCAGACATTCTGAACAGGTCACATTAAACCAGCCAGAAAGGTTCACGGTGTCATAAACATTGCAGACAGCGAAAAAAAGGCTTAGGTAGCTGATAACTTAATTATCTGCCACTATCAGTTTGGAAGGGCTTTTAAACATGTCCAAAGTGTCTACCAAAATTTTCAGCAGGAGTGACAGCAGATTTTTAAGTAAGGGCAAAAATGCAGCAGTCTTCCTGGAATAAGACTTTGACAGACTATGATGAATTACCTTATTATAGTTGTTCGCATGACAAATGTACTTGATCAGTGTTTCTTCTTGGGAATAGTTGAGCTTATCCAGAGGCAAAAGTTGAAAGGAAATTAAAGCTAACTAGTAATCCTAAATGGAATACATTGGTATTTCTAACAACAGAAACTGAGAAACTGCATCAATTATTGTGTGTTTCAATAGCAAAAGGCTTCTCATGTGCCCTGTAGTATGACTTTTTCCTTTATCTACTTCATATTATTGATAGAAATATCACATGTCCATACTTCTATAATCAACTCAGTTAAAATTGAGAGGTCTAGTTAACACAAAATCCTTTGTGAAAAACAAGATTTAGCCATTAGCCATCTGCAGGACCAGTCTCAGCACTGACGTATAGTACCTGTCTTGAACACAGGGATGGACAGGGAAATTGAGATGGGGCACATCTGCCTGTGGACAAATTCCAGCTGGCTTCACTGCACTTCTTTCTAAGTAAATATTGCAGCCTTGACAGTCCTGGTTAAAAAGACAGTTTGTGGCTGTGGCACGATTGCAGCACATTGGGGAAACCTGTGTGAGAGAGAGAAAAATGAAATGTGGCTACTCCAGCAGTTAGCGTTGAAGGGAAAAGGGTGATAAAGAGCCCTGACAGGGCTAAAGGGACGGGGGGGAGGGGGGGAGAGCACAGGGTTCCCCTGCAATTCCTGGAGAAGAACATGGAGGAGCAGTTATCAACACTGCACCTATGGAGGACCACTCTGTAGCAGCCCTATCCAACTCTGCTCCACCGTTCAGATACAGAGGGAGGCAGAGGAGTTGGAAATTAAGGGGTGAATGTATTGCAGTTTTTCACCATCAAGCTCTGTCTTATCTGGCAATAAATTAATTTTCCCCAAGCCAAGCCTGTTCTGCCTGTGGCAACAGAACATGGCTATTCTCTTGCTTCATTCACCCTGTTCTCTTGAGGGAGAGGGGTGTGAACAGCTGGATGCGCATCTGGTGGCTAGAGTAGGTCAGCTCACCAAAGCTTCTCTGTTTATTTTGTCATGATATAACACCTCAGTGCTGGTCTGTGTCTTGTGCACTTGTATCTCCTCTCTTTTTTTTGGTTGATTTTTGTTGTTTGCAATTACAACAAACTTAAGGTATAGCATGCAGTACAAAATTATATTCAGTCTTGTTAACTATCACTTCTGGAAGTAACTTGTTTCAGTTTTATACAATACTAGAACTGAGCAGAATAATTGTCACCATTTTAATGCCTACATTATTTCAAAGGAAAATCATAGCATAGGACCTAGTACGTGATTATTTAGCTGAGGTATCAGAGCTATCCTAGCCTGTAATTCTCTGATCTGCCCACCTTACAATTTAAGCATGAAAATAATGGAAATCTCACTCCAGAATTTAGAGTTAACAAGTAAACTTTCAACTACTGATGTCTGTAAATATGTAAATTCGTTTGTTATCCCAAATTGCAATTGAAATTGAATACAAATTTGGGCTTTGAGAGATGAGGCTACAAACCTGTCTGTCAGGACACAAAATCTGTAGAACGGAACAAGGGTGAAATTCAGATGCGGAAATATCTCAACAGTTTTGAACAAAGTAGATGTTTGGTCTGATGCCATCTTATTTATTTTTTTGAAGGCAGATATGTTTTTAAAATAATCTCAACTGTTTGATTAATCCTTAAGCACAATATATATGGTTCTGATTTCTACTAATCCTCCTTAGGAGACTGAAACATAGTAAGTTGATTAGCACACTAATGATGCATTGTTTTAACTAATGGAAATTAGCTGGAGCCTAATTGTACGTGTAAACCACTTTTTTGTGGTGCATGTATCACTGCTGGCTTCTTTCTAATGTATTTTTGCCATTTTTCTGATTTAGTAATTGGCGACAGTTTTCCAGCCAGTAGTGTGAATTAGAGATATTTTGCTATGTTGCTAGTTCCATATAATTATTAGTTTGTTTCAAAGAATGATTTGAAAATCAACCATGCATGCAAAAAAAGCTTGTGCTGTTGTTTATCTTGGTTTTAGAGGACAGACAAGTACATCTGCATGCAAGCTTTCAAAACTCGTCAGAAAATAATTTTCTAAAGAAGAATTGCTTCTGTCAGTGCTTAAATTGAAATTGTGGAAAATAAGATTTGGTTATTTCATGTGCTTTGTAATACTGCTTCCAATAAGTGCTCAGCATACTTTAATCACTTTTATCACATTAAAATACATACAGATAGTGGAATGTGTAGTCAGCTATTTTGGGAGCAGTACTGACAGCATAAATACAATTTTCCTCGTTGCTTTCTTTGATTTCTCCCTATGATTTAGAGGAGTGGGGCTGTATTTGGGTCCAAGGACGTTTTTACTCTGCCCATAATTATCTGTTTGGCACTGGTGCGGATATAATGCCTCTGAAGAAAGCACCCGGATGGGTTTGATGGAAGGTGTTTAGGTTTTGTGCTCAAATGTCAGGGTACATAGTCACGTTAACTTGACTATTTTTTTTGCAAATTTATAAGCTACATTTTTTCACTCTGCTAGCTTGATTACTGATAGGATTTCACCGTACCAGAAAGGAACTCTGTAGGAACCTGAGTAGATCTTGTTAATTAAAGCAGAAGCACAAAGGTGTAAACCAGTTTTTGATTCAAGTTTGTCTTCATTGTAAGGAGATGCTGCAGGACAGAAGTCAGAGAGTAGTGGTTAATGGAACAGAGCCTAGTTGGAGGCCTGTATCTAGTGGAGTCCCCCAAGGATTGGTACTGGGACCAGTCCTATACCACTATAGGTTGGGGACTGACCTGTTGGACAGTAGTGTAGGAGAAAGGGACCTGGGGAACCTAGTGGACAGCAGGATGACTATGAGACAGCAATGTGCTCTTGTGGCCAAAAAGGCAAACAGCATCCTGGGGTGGATTAGAAGAGGGGTGGTGAGCAGATCGAGAGAGGTTCTACTCCACATATCATAGAATCATTAGGTATCAGAAGGGACCCTGAAATATCATATAGTCCAATCCCCCTGCCACCTAGACCAAGTTAC